>CALNXK010000161.1:970000-985000 GCA_942486035.1 Porites lobata
GGAAAAATTAGCGTTTTTATTTTGTGTGTATGTGTGTTTTTTTAAAATCTATAACAGACTCCCCGATGTTAATAATGTTGATATCGCCTCTGTTTTTTCCTAAGCCAGTCAGTGTTCTTATTCATCTTCTATATAGCTCTTAAATTGCTTTTATTTTCCTTGGAAAATAAAAGCAATTTTATTTTTTTGTAAGCTTTAGCATCAGTTATTGAAAACAAAACGTCGTAAGTTTAACTATAACTCCCCTTTCTGAGAAGAAACACAGAGCTTTAGTTGCCCTGTCTGTCAACTAAACGCGTGAATGAGAAAGTTTTTTTTTTCTTTTGTTGCAAATCAGCTGTCAACAGCGGCTACGACTATCGAGATGAGCTTATCTGCAGTGTTCTTTCTTCTTTGCCATGTTAACTTGCTGGAACGTACAGTGTTCGAAAATCTTTGCTTCCCTTTTTGTTTTTCTCCATAAAATAACTTTTTTCCATTTCTAGACAAAATTAGTCTTGCGAGAAAATCCCGCGTTCACGTGACAAAGCGGCCTCGTTTTTCTCTGTAAAGGCAACCTGTCGGATCAGGCCCAATTTTAGAGGGCAGTTCTCATACATCCTCCCTACTTGACCTTCGTTTCGCCTTGCCCGCCGGAATGTTATCTACCAGCGAAACGAAAATAGAGCCTGATTTCAGGTTACTGGAGTGGTAAAAACATTCAGCTTCGAGCGTATGAAAGTCAACTACAGTAAATCACTTCACAATAAATCAGTAAATGACGCTATTTAAACAAAATCGTCAGCACAGGGATGTTCTTGTATTTTAGAACCGTTCTTACTCTGAAACTTGTCGTAACAGCCAGTTCACGACAGCGGTTTTGTTCTGCTTTTATATATTCACCGCCTAGCGCAGTGAATATAACGTCATAGTCTGAGATAGCGAACCAATCAGAATGCTTGAAACACCAAGATCACTGAGTGTGTATATACTAATTCTTTTTATTTTTAGTTATTGCGAGTCTTATTGGAATCCAAGCGGGTCTTTGCGGAGGAGAGAGACGGTAGAGCACCAGGGCCCAGTTGCTCAAAATTAAAGCTCCTATCGAGTGGATCGGGGAGCCAATTGCGCTATCCAGTGGATAGAGATTTATCCGGTGGATGACAGCGCTATCCACCTTTTGAACAACTGGAGCCAGAACAAGAGACACCAAATGACTGGGGTGGGGTCGCTCTGACACTATAAGTGCCGGCTCTGTTGGCTCGTCACTTCTCGAAGAGGATAGGTCGCTCGAGGCTACCCTATACCAAGGTGTAGCTGTACCCTACACCCTTTTCTCCTCCGGGGAATGGTACGGCTCAAATATAAATTCTTCATACAAAACAAATGATCAAGATATTTGTATCACGCAGCCCCTAGTTTTATCTCGCGGGTGGCGGGTTGTAAGTAATATTATAACTAAAGGTTCTTCATGATGCTCTAGATACAGTTAAAATTATGTAAAACCCAGCCACTAAGAACCTGGATTTTAAGAACCTGTTAAGCTCAAATATGCCAGTTACGCCTCCTCTACTGATATAAGAACTTGTAAAATAGCCTGTGAAAAATAAGAAAAGTCAACCGATTCACGCTGAAGGAGACTAAACCACTACATACTCTTTGCTCAGTGTCGTATTTTTTCTTTAGAAAATAAGAACCTATTCAAGAACCTAATAAATAGTGTAGGGGGCTTACGAGCAACTCGCTCGCTGAGGGCCGGGGTAGAGGTACCGGGTATCCGGGTTTTTACTCGGTGTTCTTTAATCTTTACAGCAGCTCATATGTCTTGTCTACAGCATCACTTAACGAATATAGCTCGACAACTAACTGTAACTAATCTCAACTATAAGCTTGTGCTAAATACTGGCAACATTGAGTAAAACGTAGGTACGTTCAGGCTTGCTGACCATAAGAGTTACAAGCGCTTTTCCAAATGACTTGAACGAATTTCCTGCTGATAACCAAAGTGGAATAAATAAAATTATAAGAAAAGCAATGAAAGCGTGACAGCTTAACCCACGAGGCTCTACCTTAAACCAAAACAGGAACTCTAATGTATGTAACAATCGTGGTCAGCGATGCTTCCAAAACGTGCCCACTTCAAGGACTGACACTCACATTTAACAAATGACATTCATGTTGAAAAGCTACTTTAAAAGGTAATAGAATGTGAAAACTTGTCGACACAAATACGGATTAACCTTGATCTACAAACTGATCATAACAAGACTCTAGCACGAGTGAAACGTAAAGCGCAAACATGAAATAAACTACTAGAAAAATAACCTAGATGGTACATATACTTCACAACTATAGGCTGCGTGGGCCCAAGCATGCCTTACTGAAATATCTTCTAATGTTCTAACGATAGGTCGGTCCCTCTATGGTTATGTCCGCAATTATCTTATTTTTTCTGCCGGTATTAGACTAAGGCCGACCTTTCCAAAGACTTATGTCTAATAAACATCGTTTCTTCCCGTTTACCATGTTCAGTATCTTTCAGTAAAATAGTAACAAACGAAGAAAGACCTAACTCACAGAAAACTGGGATGCTGATAGGGGAAATAATTTAACTGACATTTTGGTAAACGTTTCTTAACCCAAAACGTGCTAGATAGATTCACTTCTTCTACACAAGGCTTCCTCTTTGTCTAAACCCCGTGCGTGTAACGGAAAGCAGTTCCTGTTTGTCTGATAAAGGTCATACAGATGAAAGGTGAGAGTTTTTAGTGGCTCCAAAATATCAGATTGTAACAAATTATTCGACTTAAAAAAAAATCCCTCCCCCCTCACCAATAAGTAAAAGGACGAACCAATTCCAGGAGCATTTTAGTGATGAGTTGCGTGACCCCCTCCTCGGAGGGGATACTTCCTAGTAATGGGCTAATGGAGATGTGCTGCTGGATGGGGTCACATTTTCACTGCTGGATTGATTATGCAGGGACCGCGCAGAGGGAGGGGCCGGGGGGGCTTTAGCCCCCCCACTTTTTTGCAAGAATAAAAATAAATTAAACAAAAAATAATTTAACAAAAGTAACGGAGTGAAAAATAGCAAAAAAATCGTTAATTCGAAAGTGACCAGAGTTATATTAGCTGGCAAAGACAAACGCGCAGATAAATAGACAGAATGAAGCATTAGCCGTTACAATTGTAAAATATTTTTTCGCTTCTAACCTAGCAGAGGTAAACGTCTTTTAAATGGCTCCTTTTTCCTGCGGACCTCTCAGGAAAACGCGTTGTTTCGTAATTGGTCAATTTCGATCCAAAGTAATTACTGGGTTTAGTTTATAAGGCGATTCTCACACAAATTGTTTATTAGTTTCAACCTTGATTTTTGGAAGATCATGAAGTTATTGTTTCTCTTGGTATTGTGCGTCCTGATTTTAGCTCGATCAGCGCGAAGTCCGTCTTCAATGTATTCAATTGATTCAAGGGACGGGATGATTGGTTATCAATGCCATCCCTGAATTTCCATTCTTATCACTACGAAATTAAAGACACACGCACTTAAAGTTTAAGAAAAGTAGTAGACTGGGTGATTATTATCTTTTTTTCCATTATATTTTTACCGTATTAAAGGAATACAAAACTATCGTGACAAAGCTCCTGTAAGAACTTCTTAATGATTTGTTTTCGCTTTGGTTAGTAATGCATGACGACATATGGTTGCCTTAGTATGTCAGACTAGACTTATTAAAAATGGTCGATTTTCCTTAGCCCGCGTCTTGAAAAGATGGCTCGATCAACTGAAATTATTTTTTTTTTACGAATGATGACATTCAGGCTGTTCTTTCCCCTTCTTTTCACAACATCATAAATGTGAGCCTTTTCAGTAACAGTTTTATGAAAGCACCTAAGGCTAAAGGCGAAGCCTTTCAGCGCTCAAAAGTTGTTCCAAGAAACAACAACAATTAAAAACAAACGAGTTTATTGTTGTATCGCTGGCCAAAAGGGGATGTTAAAAAATCAGGGCAATATTAAATCTACAAGATTAATCAGTACTGGCAATTTATTTTAGCATTGCCCGAGAAAATTGGAAAAGCTTAAAACACTGTTTTATTTTTTTCGAATCCTTTTTTTTATTGGCGGGAAAAGGAGATTATGGAGCTGGTAAGAAAAGTATTTTATCTTCAATCTTTAGTCAGCAGTTTGAATACTTATATGGATTTCATTTATATTTACTCTTTTATCTGGAAAATAAGTATCACCTTCATTCTGCAAAAATTTGTCTAAAGACTAAAACTACACTACTCAAATCATTTTGAAAACAATTGGAGAAAAATACGTGAGTATTTGTTTGGCATCCACCAACCCTACCCCCTCCTCCCTTACCACACCTCTTTGTACGACCTTTTAAGCATTCCCGAAAAAAATGAATTTTTTGCTATAATTTATCTTCAGCAGGGGAGAACAAGACGTCAGTCGGAATTGCAGCTGTGTTCCTCGTCTAAACTCTCCCTCCCTAACGATTGCAACCCTAACGATTGGGAATATGAATTTACGATAGCTGACAGAAATGGAAATTACAAAGTGACGTGCACATTAGATCAAAGTGGAGATCAAAACTGTGATCGAGATGTGCCTGATTTGTATTGCTCTATAATCTGTGTTCAGCCCAAGTGCCCATGGCTTTTAAATCCTCAATTAACTAAATAATATATTTTCAATAGGACTCAAACTAGAACTAGAAAATAGATTAAAATCATAAATAATCAAAGACATTCACAGTGGAGAGGAATTGTTGGTCTGATTGAGATAATACTAAATTTTAAAAGATTTCTAGTTTGTCTCTTAGTGACTAGAAAGGTAGATGATTAAATCGTGTTTTAATCAGACCAAATGTACGAAATGCGGGTCCCATAGAAACTATGCTGTGAACGATAGAAAAAAGCTAGTTTTAATTAAATTAATATAAATTATTTCAAAAAGGCTGATTCAAATTAAGCCCTCTCATGGGTAAGGAGCTTATAAAACGTCACTTTGTCTTATTTTTTTTTCTCATATATTTTTCTATAGTTTTGTTCGTATGTACATACGGCCCCTTTTTTCTTATACTATGTTCGACAGATTAGAATGTGAGATACTTAGACTAGCTAAGAAAATCTCAAAATGTGCCATTACAGTCTTGCCTCCCAGGGAACGGACTAGAAAATTCAGAAAGGGGTGGCCTAAAGACTTGCCAGCCTTATAGAGAATTCTTTAAAACGGTAGAACTTCTTTAACTCGAACTCGAATAACTCGATCAAAAATTCCGGCCCTGAAATTTACCCCATAACTCGAATTCTGGTTCTTGTAACTCCACTCGGATGCCATCCCATTAGCTCTTGTTTTTGTACTGAATCTGTAGAACCGCTAAAACCAACAATAGTCAACACTACATCAATTTGATTTTAAACTGGCATAATGAACAGATGCACGTTTATCGTAAAAAATATGCTAATCATGTTACGTTTCTGATCAAATAGGTAAAATTTGCACTGCACAATACCCTGAAGTGCTGAAAAATCAGAAAATACCCATTTTAAAAGTGGCAAATTGAATTTTTCAATCGACCCCGTTAACTCGAGCCCTCGCTAACTCGAACTAGCTGCTTGTTTATCGTTTCCTTTCAGAGTTCAAGTTACCGAGGTTCTGCTTTGGTTCTACTGTATATCACAGACGGTCAAACTCATTTGGCCCCAGGCCTAAAGTCCACGTATGCTAAAATAAAATTTCCGGGGCCGTATCTCGAACGTCCCAGTAACTTACGAGTCCAGGAGCATATGACTACTGCTCCTAGTCATGAGATCCTGCCGAGTCCAGAAAGCCGGTTTATGCGAGTTGCTGTGCTCAGATTCAAAGCAGTAGGGGTTTTACATAGTCTTGAAAGTGATGCAAACTTAACCAATCTCGGCAGGTTGTAAGGTACCTTTGATCCACATATTTTCCATTCTTTAGATTTTGACTTTAAACTTTTCTCAGGCCCTGATGAATCTTCTGCCATCAGGATATTCATCCGGTTCTGCCTTCTTCTTGAGCTCATTTGACAGAAATAACGCTCTTTACAGCAGTCAGGACCAATGGCAAAAACATACCCGCCTAGATTACAATAAAGCCTCTTCCGGGTGTGTGTGTCTTTTTCCATTTTACGTGCTTCGAACTATAGTACCATGATTAGAAAATGGGAGAGCCCTGGGGACGAGATCGGAGATTCTCATTGGGCCCTCATGGGGGGCAACCTTCTCTTTTGTCTGAAATTGTGTTAACATTTTTTAAAAAACAGATCTCAGTAAAACCTGTATTCTAGAGATGCTCTCAGAGTTATTTTACCGAGAACTTTAATCTTAAAATAGTATCTATAGAGTTAATTCAGTTCTAGACGCTCTCTCTGCGTGACAGAGGGAGGGAGAAGGAGAGAGAGAGAGGCCAGAACTGGACTTCTATAGAGCTGACAAGTCTAAGATCCCGTCCCTTTCATTCTGGGAGTTTTCTCGGATCCGCCCAAGATTCTTGCCACATTAGTTCTTTTCGCAATGTGTTTGAGACACGATGACGCAACTTGAAAAGGTTGAAATTACGTCTTTGGTTCTTTTTGACGTATCATGGAAATTTTCCCGAGGCAATCCACCTTGGGGAAATGAGTCACACACAAAAAGTTACCTCCATGTGGGCAACAGCCATTTGCCCACTGATGGGTAAGACCGCACCTATTTTGTGTTTTCACTCACGTGGCCAGCATCTATGCAAATTTATTGGAACAAAAGAAAGCGTTTACATAAGAAAAGAGTTCAACTCCCACAGGATTGGTTTGGAACACAAACATGGCCGCCGTTTCATTGTTTTGGGACACAAATATGGCCGCCATGACGTCATGTAAAAACACACAATTGTTATAAAAACATCTTTGCCATTGTGTCTGTCATTTGTTAGTGAGTGCACCGCGTCATGTTCTTTTCCAAACTTTTTTCCAAATTTTATTGCAGACATTTTCAATAAATTCTGCTGTGAAAGCAATAAGATATAACCCAACAATACTTCACATCATAGTTGAAAAAATAAAACAACTTAAACTTACTTTGTTTACCATTTACACTCAGAATATGTACAAGTAACAAGAAAACTGTTCATCTAACGAACTCTAACCTCACAGGAAATGGAATGTAGCGGGAGGAAAGTGCGCGTATATGTTAAATAATAAATCTAATATAAATTTCTTATTTTTCTTATATAAAAATAATACATTCAGTTCTCACACATCATTTAGTGTATAACACAAAATGATATCCATAAAGTTCCCGGATCTATTAACAACAACAACAACTATCGCTAAGGGTAAGGTTTTATGCGGCTTTTTCGTGCTCTGTCGCACTTGTTTGATGGCATATCTTTGAGGGCTCTATCTGATTAGATCCTTCTGCTCCTTAAGCATTTCAAATTTGTGTAAAAAAGGCATTATTAAGAATAAATAAGGACTGAATTGAAAAGTAAACGCTTAACAAACATAGTAGTCAGGCCCACAGATCTGTTCCTTGCAGCAATTCTTGAGGATTAAAAGCCGCAGGGTTCGTACAGATCTTTGGATCCAAAATTCAAGACTTTTTCCAGCATACTCACGGTTATGAAATAGGTGATCAATAGACACCTTAAAAAACGTAGGAACAAAGCTTTTTTCGTAGTGTGCTGCAAACATATGGTTTGACCAAGACGAAAAAAATAACACTTAAGCACTTACTATAGCTTTGAAAAAAAAAAACTCAAGGCTTTTTGCCATTTTTTCCAGACTTTATCTCTATTCTCCAGACTTTCTCTAGGTCTTGAAAATTGTTGGGCAAATTTCAAGATTTTTTCAAGAATTCAAGACTCTGTAGGAACCCTGAAGCCACCACAAAATGCAAATTTAGGCTCGGGTGGTAAGAGTGTTAGAGCCGACATTTAATACCACATTGAACGAATGGTATATCAGATTGAAATTTACTGTGCTGTATACTTTCAATATTCAGAAGCTAGGTTTTCGTACAACGACTCAAGAATGCTGCGCGTATTACAATGAAGAAATACGACAAAGATCTGTCTACCTGGGCTAACAACGTTGGAAGAAAAGAAGCACTGGAAAACCCTCACAACTTAATAGATTCGTAACCTTAACCGACTGTTTAGAAATCCACCAGCGGCTTCACAGCGTTGGTAACCAACGGTCAAGGGAAAGAACACCTTGTATTAAACTTGTCTCCAGGCGGTCCTCTAGTTTTTCGACCGGAGTCGACTGGAAACAAGTCAATACCCAACGCTTCGCGCGAAAACTTTATTTTCGATTTTTTTTTGTGCCACGCCAATGATTACTCGAAAACCGTAAACCCTGCAAGAATTATCAGCTACCTATTAATTCAAGAAAGAAGAACTTCATTCTCTTTATTCAAAGAAAAATGAGTCGGTAACTGAAATTTCATTGCTAGTCAAATTCTGATTTTAGCTTCTAGCAAGCCTGGGTGTGGACCTCTCCCATGTCCTTTAAGCAGATAACGTTGCAAATTTTCGGGTTTAGCAAAGTCAACGAGGCGAGAGAGGTAGATCTAAAATTCAACTGACCATACAACTGATCTAAAAACCCAACTGACCAATGGCGCAGCGGCAAATTGAGCACTACAAGTCGCGTTCAATCCTTTTCGCGCGCTTTTGCGTTCTCAATTGACGTTGCGTTTTCTCTGCTAAATGCGCCAACCATCGCAGGCACAAGCTTATTATGATCCAGAGTATATAAAAAAAACCTTCTTTACATCTCGCTACACCTTAAGGTTACTTAATGAGTTTTATAAATTTGAGTAATATTTGCAGTATATTTTATATAAATAGAAATTCTTCATACAAAAAAGAACACCCTCAGTTTCGCGAATAATGCATTAATTTGTACGCCACTTTTAAAGGCGCATTTAGAGATATCACGTAATCTTCCGTGACGAGTGTTGTGATGTGATTTTTGTCACGAGCCCAAAAGACGTTTAGGAATCGTTATCACCGTCATCTGGAAAAGCGCTTCTAGAGCCTCTAACAATAATTTTACTTTCCCTTTTTAACATTCATTTCATATATATAAATTCCAGCCTTGTTACTTTCGAAAAATGTAAAAGACAATACGGACGTTGATTAAGGAAAAAGAAAACATCGCTGAGTGCATTACTGAATTATGTAAATTAAAGAAGAGCAGACTTCGTAAGCGATTTAGAGAGCGCTTAAAAATCGAGGCCAACGTGATCCCCCTTAACGGAATACCCCACTATTTGCGCCAAACCGTACGCATGCATTAGGGACCTTAAGATACACCGTTTCTGCCTACGGGTCAGGTAGGCGAACATGTTTGCCACGCAGTTTATACAAAAGGCGACCATGATGACTTCCCAGATGTGATAATGGCATCACCGTTCTGCCCCGTAACCTAGCCGTTTCTCCGGGGTAAGAGGCAGTCTACCCGTATTTACGGCTAAGAGTACGGGTAACTTGCCCGTTCCCGTACACGGAAACGGTGCACACTTAGGTCTCTATTTTTTCACAAAAGAGCACACTCGGCACGTACTGCGCGTTTTGGTAATATAATGGACTGGACTATTTCTGACTAGTCAGATATTAACAGCAGTACCCAAATGAGTCTGTATTACGTGGTTCAGATCAACAAGAACAGTTTTTCACCCTGGAACCTCTATCTCTCTTGTAAAGTCGTGGTCACTGCAGAGTGTCATGCTTTCAGACTATTAATAGATTCATTTCTCGCGCCAAAAAAAACTCCCAGCCAATAAGAGCAGAGTAGGACTTCTAGCAGCAGCTGGTAAGAGTAAAGAAGTGTAAAAGTTTTATAAATTGAAAGTCTGTGATACGGCGAGCGCTCCAGATCACAAACTCCTGACAACATGAATTCTAATCTTTGTAGAGTTTTCAGCAGCACTCCAATACTACATCAAATCCATGCTACGTGCGTTGTTTTGGACACTTTTTTCTCTGTCCTTCGCGGCGTTACTATCTCGTAATGTGGTGCGCCGTCTTCGTCTTCTCCTTCCACCGTTCCATTACAATCGATTACCGCAGATGAAGCGCACGCAAGCGTGCTGCTGCTGTCCACGTGCACAGGTTCCGCTCGACCACTACTGTTCGATTTGGGCCTAGGCCCCTCATCCACAATCCCTGTATAATTACCATCAACCGTAGGAACCTCGTGTTTGACTTCAACAAGTTCGTAGTAGCCGGAAGCGGCCGATAATCTTTTGTCCTCATCTGCACTAGTATCAGGTACAGATAAGTCGTTATTCAAAAGAGGCGTATTATCACTTGAACTCGGCGCAACTTCATCGTACAGGCTGTCTTCAGCACCTGTTGACGACCATAGAGGTATGAGTTTCATTGTGTGTGCTCGCATTAGAAGTAGACGGTTATACGAGTAAAGAAGAGCTACATTGATTTTATTTGTGGAATACGGTTGCCAGAAATGAGACTGGAATAATAGGAAGCTTAAGCAATGGCGACGAACAGAAAAAAAAAACAATAGGTTTAAGTCCCATGCAAGCGATTCCGACATTTATTTTTTTGCCACATTCGTATGAACGGAGCCTTTAACTTATCTGGAAAGCGGTTTCAAAAAATGGGGTTTCCGTGAGCAAATTCACTGGTTTCGGGAAGACGAACAGACCCATTCGAGTGAAAAAAAATGTACGGTTTCAAAAATATCCTGATTAGAGTGGACGTAACCTTAGATCAGCAAAACAGCAACACTGCACGTGCATAACGTGCACGTGAAAAAAATATTTCTTTGCCAGCACTCCACGAGTACAAAGCGAATCGTCCTAATTTCACCTTTATAGAGCACTTGAAAACAAAAGGACGATTCAATTTTTTTTTCATTTGTGTTTTCTTGCCCGCGTGTTGAGTTCCATTGAAGTCGACGGAAAGCCAAAGGGAAAAAAAACTCAGTGGCGAGGACCGATCGAGGCCCACAGAGCCTGGAACGTCGAACTTGACAACGAACCCAGAGTAACGATATAGCAGTGGCGGATCCTGAGGTAGGGCCTGGGTCTCGCCACCCCCCCAATCTTTTTTTTTTGACCAAATTTTTTTGAGACCGCCCAGCCCCCCCCTTATCTCAGGACTCAGGGTCTGGATGAATTCCCCCCCCCCCTCCCCCCTTATCTGAAGGTATAGATCCATCACTGATTACACATGTAGTAACAGTATAACAAGTCATGAAAGAATCAAATCAGGTCGTTTATTTACTCACTTACCTTCAACTGTTCCCATCTCGATCTGAATTTGCTTAGATGAAATATAAACTGGGGGGAGGGGAGGGGGGTTGTCATCGCTCCATTCCTCTCCAGTGTGACTCTCTGCAAGTCTCTTCTTTTTCTTACTGAGATCCACCTTAGCGTAAAGATAATCCACTAACGCATTTGAAACCTTGCCTTCTGAGGATGCATCCACGCCTTGTCTCTCCCGCACCACGTCGATTGTGTGACACCGTCTGATAAACTCGTTACTAGGTTTCTGAAGGCCAGCTGTATCGCTCTTACAGCGATTACGAATCGATTCCTTATCAATGTTTACTACTACTTGATCGGGGCTTGTCACTTCAATTTCCGGCTTTGTATCGACTTCCTCGTAGAGTTCTAAGTTCTCCAAAACTTCCATTTCTTTCAGCTTTTTAATTCGCGAATAAGGATCCTCAGGATCCTCGTCTTCGTCCTTCTCGCTGTTCTCTTTCTTATTGTTTTCAACTTCGTCGTACAGATCTTCAGCCTGGCTTGTTTCCTCGACGATTTCGTAAATGTCACTACCCCTCCAACTGTCGGGGCGCTCCACGTTGATCGATTCGACAGCGGAACGAACAGTGCGGGGCTTTTCGACTTCAATCCGAACAGCATCGTACTTTTCATCGGTTGCAAGGTCGATATTCTCCACGGATCTCGTTTTTCGTTTTTCTACTATTTCATAGTTGTTATCTTCTTCCAACCCAGTACCATCCGGGGCAGAACTCTGCCTTTCGGGGAGGGGTCGGTCTGGAAGGGTATGCCCATGTGAGCCCGGTGGGGCAGGTGGTAGTGGTGGTGTCGGAAGACCTCGTGAGTGCCGATCCAGTGTTGGTGTCTTCTCTCGTGGTCTCTCCGTTCGGTGTTCATCTGAAGGTTTTCTTTCTTCGCTTTCTGAGGAACTTTTTCTTTCGTTCGGTTTCCCTGCTTTGCCTTTATGTTCTTTAGAACCTTTTTTTGATCGTCTATCGTGATGTTTTTGTTCTTCTTCTGCTCTTAAAACTGTATCTGAAGTCCTCTTGGTATCAGTGCTGGCTGCACTTTTTTTGGATGAGCGGGTGCGTTTCCAAAATCTGCCTTTATGCTCTTCTTGATCATGTTCGTGTTTGCTACTTCGCTTTTTCTTTTCATCTTCGGTCATGTGATTCACAGCCGTCGACGACACGTGTTGCACACTACTTTGCACACTAGGCGGTATCCCTAGCGCACCACCTGGCACGTGCTGCACGCTACCTTGCGCGTGTTGTTCACTACTTGACACGTGCTGTGCACTACTTTGCACGTTCTGTTCACTACTTGACAAGTGCTTTTCGCTACTTTGAACGTGTTTTTCGCTACTTTGAACGTTGTGTTCACTTCTTTGCTCTTGGTGCTCGTTGTCTGGTACATGGTTCACCCCCTCGAACGTCTCATCTTCCACGCTTTGCGGTGCTACGTGCTGAACGCTTACTGTCAGCTCGTCATACAGCGCAACGTGGTTTTCTACGTTAAGAGATTCAATTCTTTCTGCCCTTTCAACAACTACGTCATCATTTGTCTCCAAGACTGTTTCTTGTTGAACTTTTTGCTCTCGTGGCATTGACTACAAAAGAAAAGAGAAACAACCATAAAAACCGTCATGTTAGACTGTATCACGAGCACCTTTCTTTTTAAACATTAAGTAAAATCGTAAAATTCGCCACACAGTACTTTAAGTCCACGATACTAAGCCATAAGAAATCATTAGAGTTAACAAATAAACAGCAATTTTACATGGTCTATTCTGTTATCGACCATAGAAATGACGCGGTCAAAATGTTCAAAACTTTACAGCGAAACCACCCGCCTACGGCTCGCGTTTCCACTTGAGTTTTCAACATTCTGACGCCGTTTCTATGGTCGATAAGGGTACAGTCCTTAAAATTTTTGTCTTTTTGTTGTTGTTGTTTTTAAATAACATTGATAGTTTTTGGCGTCCACTTACGTTGAATTTATTGGAAAGTCGCACGCCCTTGAAGGAGAAAATCTAATTGCGCTACCATCACGTTATTTCCATGGTCTGTAGACTTATTGACCATAGTTCTCGGCCAATCAGCACGCGAGAAATCAAACTGTTATTCCAAAGACTAAATTTGCTGTAAGAAAACCTCCACCTTAACCAACGTCTTAAAACGTTTATTCACTGTGGCTCGCCTCGGCGTCGACGATGTACAGAAGGATGGGTAGGAAAGCAATTTTTACCCACCCCAACAACTTTTTAGGCCCTAACGTAAGCTATATTTGTTGGTAAATTTTGGTGTTAGACTGTGCAAGCCATAAATTCAGAAACAAATTGCTCTTTTAAGAAAGATTAGATTTTCTCCACGAATTTGGAAGGAAGAATGACGTACCATGTCACCGTCATTACCCTTTGTCCTCCTTGAGTGATGGGGTCTACCAAGAGATACGAAGACTGACAAAAAACTGAACAACCTCATTTTCAACCAATCCATTTAACACATTTTGTTTTCCCACAAGATGAATCTCTTTTGATAAGCAAAAGTTGCTACTCTACTTTTCACTCACTTTATTTTTTTCATTAGTTTATCCTACTTTTCATTTGTATGTTACACATTCTCCAATACCTACCTCATACTGACTTGGCAAGCGTTCATGATATGATAATATTTGAGCTCTTTTCCCTGATCTATAGTCAATAAGAAAACAATTCCAAGAAATAAGGTACCAGTGAAAAGAAAAAGAAGATCACTTGACATTTTTAAAACGTATGGACAGTGGTGGTAAAAATAAGTACTAGTCACAAGTGCCATAGACAAACATCGGATTTTACTGTTATGTTTTATACGTCCAGGTAGTGAAGCAACGGTACTCACTCGGATAGGTTATCCCGGTCTTTGTTACAAACAGAGCACAGGCTTCCAGCTATAACAAGGAGCACAACTCCTGCAATCAACATGATGACTGTTTGCAGTGGTTGTGGGCCTTTATTGGGATTCCTGTGCAAGTACAGGTCATCAGTACCCACACTCAACAGTCTTCTTTGCAGAGGTAACAGCTCTAAAAAGAAAAGAATCAGTTATGAAAAATGGGCATGTGTTATGTTCTCTGTTAAAAACTCAGGGCTGTAGCTAGGTTTTTTGTATGGGCAGGACATTATTGCCAGTGCCGAAGCCGTGCACGAGCCTCGTAGGGGTGGGGGGGTTGAGTGGGGTCTTTCTCCCAGAATGAATGAATTTGAATGAATTTAAGTTCGCCATTGACTGTTCCATAATAGAAGGACAAGGGAGGAATCCTTGTTTTGAAAGGGTTCCAGCACCGGAGTGATTTTACCGTCCCGCTGATTTCCTGTTTTGATTGGATGTCGTTAAACAACAAACGCTTACCAAGTCTTCTGCATCAGTTAAATTTAACCATTTGTTTAACGACATCCAATAAAAAAAAAGGCAATCAGTGGGACGGTTTGTGGCTGGCACGTATGAATCTTGCTACGCATTCCAGTCGCTCGAATACTGTGGGATTTTGATTTTCTTCGAGGGCTAGCTATGGGCCGTTTGGATGGATTTTCGATTGGAAGGTACGAGAAGAATCGTGAATCTCTTGACCTTTATGCTGCGAAGTTTGAAAGCGGAGCGATGCGATTTTGGGGGGAAAAATCGCTCCGGTGCTGGAACCCTTTCAAAACAAGGATTCCTCCCTTGTCCTTCTATTATGGAACAGTCAATGGCGAACTTAAATTCATTCA
>CALNXK010000161.1:990000-1122500 GCA_942486035.1 Porites lobata
AGCAATCACCTCTTTTGTCAAGTTGACCTCACCTTGCATAGGTGGTGATTGTAATCTGTGTCTCACAAACGCCTCACAAAACTTGGCGTTGATCACGCTTTTTAAAAAATGCCTCAATGGGCAGGGTTAAGAGGTGGTTGATTGACCAGCCTTGATATCCTGTCGTAAAGATCTCTACTTCCTTCTTTTGTTTCCTTTTTTCTTCTTCATTTTTGCCTTGTTTAATTGTCTTGTTTTACTTTTTGGCCGCTGTTGCAAAGCATATGTAGCATTTTTTTGCCTGCCAGATGAAAAAGTCAAAGAAAATGGCAAGTTTGCATGCAAGCTGAACTTGGTTTTAACAGCCAAAATACGGAGTTGAAATCTGTCGGTGATCCATTCGAATGGAAAGCACCTTGACAATTGCAGGTTTGCCTTGGTGTAAAATGAATTCAAAGATAGATGTTTGGCAAATAAACAAAGTTTTGAGGGGGAAAAGCTAACTGAATTGCATCTCCAACACAGTCATATAGCTGACAGAAGCAACCTTGTCTGTGAAGAAAGATGTGGTACAAATGTTCTTTATAAGAACAAGAACAGATGAGAACAAAATTGCAAAATCCACTAGCCCTGGGCTATCGCTCATGACTCTTTTTTCAGGCTGATTGGAAACATGTTTTGTTTTTTAGGATGTTACAGTCACCAATGATGGTGCAACAATACTAAAGTTGCTGGAAGTTGAACATCCTGCAGCTAAGGTTCTCTGTGAGCTCGCTGATCTTCAGGATCAAGAGGTTGGAGATGGTACAACCTCTGTTGTCATACTTGCTGCAGAACTCCTGAGAGGTGCTAATGAACTTGTGAGACAGAAAATTCACCCGACGTCTATCATAAGTGGCTACAGATTAGCTTGCAAGTAAGTAAAGGCACCAGTTTGCGTGGGTAAGTTGAGTTTACTAAAGATTTTTGTCATCATCTCAAACTGAATGATGCAAACTAGAAATTGCTGTCAGACTTAATTTTTGCTGACTATTAATTTCGTTAATTAATTTCAAAATATTTAGCTGATAAATAGGTGCGGTTTCACACATTAATAAAGTTAATGAAGCCATGGTAAATTTTAACGTGGGTTTAGTTTACTGTGGTAACGTATGGTTACACATGAATTAATTCCCAAGTGGTCATTTACCACGATAAAAGTGTCCCTGTGTAACTGCACCTAATAATGACTGTCTTAAATATCTGGTCTGTTTAGTCATCATGTCTCAATTCGGGAAGGATTTTGTCAGATATAGACAAACATTAGTGGTATGTTGTCCAATGACAGACTATTATTATTTGGAGGTTGACATGATGTCATGGCGGCCATGTTAGTGTTCCAAAAAATGAAACGGCGGCCATGTTGGTGTATCAACTCCAATTCCTGTGGGAGTTGAATTCTTTTCTTATGCAAATGCTTTCTTTTGTTCCAATAAATTTGCATAGAGGCTGGCCGGGTGAGTAAAAACATTTGTATAATAACAAGGGTAGCTAGTACTAAAGGCGTGAGATCACATGTAAATTATTTCTGACTTTACTGAGAAGGTCGATAAATGATAGGATCCTAACCCTGGATAAGCAAAGATGCAATGTTTTGATTTGATCTTTCTTATTCTTTAGAGAGGCATGCAAATATATCCAAGAGCACTTGACTATCAATGTTGATGAGCTGGGCAAAGAAAGTGTCGTAAATGTAGCAAAGACATCTCTGTCATCAAAACTGATTAGTCAGGCATCTGACTTCTTTAGTGAGATGATTGTCAATGCCGTCATGGCAGTCAAACGAGCTGGGAACAAAGGAGAAGCTAAATACCCAATCAAGGCTATTAACGTCCTCAAGGCACATGGAGGAAGTGCTAAGGAAAGTGTTCTCGTAGACGGATATGCTCTTAACTGCACCATAGCTTCACAAGGTATGGACATGAAGAGACTATAAAGGGCTCAACATAATTTTATGTGAGAGTTAAGTCATAGCGCTCAATATGGTGTGCGCTCGTTCTTTAGAACAATGGCTGAACCTCCATTTGAGAGTACCTGTCATAAGCTGGGGCCATGTAGTATACAAAATGCTAAATTCGGTTTTCCTAATCCAAGCACTACAGCTGGAGCCTTGCATAAGCAACTACCAAGTCTTAAAGGCAGGTTTGATAGATTGATTCCAGAATAAGAGTAAATTCTAAGCATAAACTCTAGAAATCACTTGTTGTAACATTGCAACATCAAGAAATCCTCTGGAAATAAAATATTAAGATGCATGTAGCATTCAAATGGTTCCAAACATCATGCTACATGTAGAAGAGATTGCAACAAAGTTTTTGTTTCCATCTGCAATATCTTCCATTACAATCAATAGCACCCTTACTTTAGCAGTTTAGATCATTGTGTATTGGGGATCAACTATATTAATTTTCCCTATTTATGAATAAAAAATTTCAGCAGTATTTGAACGGAATGTGTTTGTTTTGCGTTGATTTGGGGTCTCTCATGTCTTTTTTCTACAGCGATGCCTAAGCGAATAGAAAATGCAAAAATAGCCTGTCTGGATTTTAGCTTACAAAAAGCTAAGATGCACCTAGGAGTGAGTGTTGTTGTAGAGGATCCAGAGAAGCTAGAAGCCATTAGACAGAGGTAATTGTCATTGGTGTAACGGTTAATTGAATTCACGATTCTTTGCTTCCACGTTTGGATTTTGGTTTGATTTTTGCACACCTTTTCCAGGGTACCTTCAGTGAGTTATTATATTCTAAAATAAGAATCCAGAGTTCTTTGATGTGTGTTTTTGATTGACAAGCAAAGACAATAGCAGTTTGTGCGCCATTTTATGTTGCCTGGTAAAAATGCTGTTCTCCAACCTCCCCTTGAGAATTTCTAAATAATTAGGCAAACCATGTGCGACACGCTCTTTGTCAGGTTCTCTAACATGGCAACAAACCAAGCAACTGTGAATCCTCCTGTCCCTGTTACTATTCTCATATTCAGGGTTTAGGTTTGCATGTTGTTTATTAGGAAACATTGACATAATTGAATCGAATTAATCAAAATGGAACGGCAATAATGGAAATCGAATTGAATTGCAAGGAATATGAATCGTTACACCTGTCATAAATTCAAAGTAGATGTAACAACAATATTATTAAGGCTTTGATTGATTGATCTGAAAAATTAAATTTAAATATATTATAGGTAAAGAAACAATATTTTGGAGTAGTATCATATAAGGTTAATAGGTTTTATATGAACTCTTTCATTTACATTTAAGTCTCTTGTGGTTCTGTTTGTACACTCCTGTTTACACATACCGTAAAATTCCGAAAATAAGCCCGGGGGCTTATATTTTTCAAAGGCCCTTTTTTGAGGGGCTTATTTTTGGAGGGGCTTATATTCGGAGGGGCTTATCTATGGAGGGAAATTTGCGTTTCAAAATCGATTGGGCTAGCCTTATAGGTGGAACGAAATTTACTGTTTTTGCTTTGTTTTGCTTTGTATTTGAGGACAATTATTTTCCAAGTACAAGCCCCCGGGGGCTTATATTTGGAGGGGCGATTTGACGGAGGGTTTTTTGCATTACCGGTTTGGGGGGCTTATATTTGGAGGGACTTATACATGGAGGGGCTTATTTTCAGAATTTTATGGAATATAACTATAATTTTGAACTCCTTAGTTGCTTTTAGGAAATAATGTTGTTTGTGCTGTGTTTCACATCTATATGGTAAAGGGTTTTTGGAATGGCTTAAATTTTAGTCTGGAAACTATTTAACAAAACAAGTCATTTGAAAAAAGATCTTCAAGATTTTCATATTGTTATTATTTTTATGTATTCAGAGAAGCAGATATTACCAAGGAGCGTATCCAGAAGATCTTAGGAGCAGGTGCAAATGTTGTGCTAGTGAGTGGTGGTATTGATGATCTCTGCCTTAAGTATTTTGTCGAGGCTGGTGCTATGGGTGTTAGAAGATGTAAAAAAGCCGACCTTAAGAGAATTTCAAGAGCCACTGGAGGTAAGTGGATATATCCCAGTGCAAGTCCAGTACATTTTTCTGCTTATGAAGGAAGGGATTATAGATTTACTTGTACTTCTTGTAGAATATAGTTTTGAACATTAGTAGACCTCTTTAGCTTATATGTTTTGTTTTTCCAATACAGGTCATGTGATAATACTCTAGAGAACAGTTTCTTTCAATTTTCTTATTATTCACATGCATATCAGGGCTCAAAGTTAACGACTAACTGGTCGCATATGCGACTGGATTTTTGGTTGTGCACCTAAAAATTCATATGTAATCGCACCTGTGCGCCATAAAACCCAAAGCACAGTGCGACTGAGTTGCTTCCGACTATACTTACGAACTCAAACCAGATAAGACGGTGTTTGTTTAATTGGTCTTTTCTCCCAATGGATTCCACGAACTCTAATGTTCTTTTTCATTTCGATGTTTTACTCCATCCCAGACTCTTCTGTTTTGTAATAAACACCGCTGAGACATGCAAATATATGCTACGTACGAAAAACGTGCTTTTTGCGCAATGGAGGCTCATGTTGAACGATCAGTTTTAAGGTCAATCAAAACAAAAACAGTGCGGATTAAGAGCCTTTTTTTCCAGGTAAGAAAGTTTTTAAGTCATATCTCAGGTACATGTAAGTCATTGCGCATTTAACAATTAATTCATTAAAGGTTAACTTTCATTCTCGTTCGACACACTGTCTTTTTGTTGTCAGTTTTGAATTTTTTTCAAGTGTAAGTTTTCTTTAGTCACAGCTGTACTGTCAAAAAGAGAAATTAGTATTAAAAATCACAACGGTATTACTGCGTAGCAAATCAGCTGTGTTTTATCAATCACAGGACTGAAGTAAAAGTAACAAACTGAAGACAACAAGTTAATAAACGTGGCACTGTTAAGCTTTTTACTTTTTCTTTTGAAGTGGATGCTCCCAACATTCTAAACTGTGCTCCTAAAATTTTCAGCTGTGCACTTAAAATTTCGGTCGTGTGCCTACAAATTTACATCTGGTAGCACAAGTGCTCCCAAACTCAAATTTAAACTTTGAGCCCTGCATATGTACACATTTTAATCACCTAGCATGTTAAAAAGTGCACTATAAATGAATAAATTATTATTATTATTATTAATTTATGGAAAGACAAAGAATCGACTTCCCCTGGGACCTATTAAAATCAAATATTCAGGTCTCTTAGTTGATGTTGCAAAATAGGTTGCAACCAATATGGTGTTCCTCAATTACCAGGAAATATTTCCTGATATGCAGGCAGCAAGAACAATGTTATAGTATTATGTTAATATTGTTTACATCATAATCGACCATTATTAACCCAGTGTTCATTTGAGACAGAAAGATATACAGTACTACTCAAAAGTGCGCTAATTTTAAGTTACCACCCTCTTGTTTGAACTGCATCAAGCACTATGTAATGCAGGACATGATTCTTGTAGTGTGCAATGCCGTAAAAACTGTAAGTGTTATGGCTAAAATTCTTGCATGACTATAACATGCAAACAAATATTTACCACTGCAGCCTGTGGACTGTTGAGTATAATAACCTTGTGAAGGATCGATGTGTCAGTATTTCACGTATTTGTATGTGTAAAACATCCTTTTTAATATGCTTCATAACCTCTCCAAATGTTTCGGATGATTCCTTCTCTGATGTTGTTTGTTGGTTGTTTTTCAGCCACAATGGTATTAACATTGGCAAATCTTGAAGGCGAGGAGAGTTTTGATGCCAGTATGCTGGGTCAGGCTGATGAAGTAGTACAGGAGAGAATTTCTGATGATGAGCTCATTGTCATCAAACGGTAAGCACACCAATGAAGCCATCATTTTTTTCCAGGTTTTTGTAAACTTTTATTATAATGAACTTGCCTTACATGGCGTTAGTTACACTAACAAATAATTTACAGAACAGTGCCAGGGGGTCTGAAGTGTCAATGTTTGATGACATCAGAGATACCAACCTCTGGGAATCTAAAATCTAGAGATCATCCTCTCTTTTGCTCCCCTTCCAAATGTATTTCAGATCTTAGCCCCATGTACTGAGCTTAATACCTATTTAAGTCTACCCATATGATAGATGTTTGATAGGTGCAGATTCAGACTTTGAACTTAATTAGATGGACTCAATTTATTTTCACAACACACAATGGTCAACAATACTTACCTATCAAAATGAATTTAAATAATATTAATTTATGCAACAGATTCATTACATGTGGGTTGGCTAACCATTTGTCTCATTAATTTCCCAGGCCTAAATCTCGCTCTGCCTCTTCAATTATCCTGAGAGGTGCAAATGACTTCATGTTAGATGAAATGGAGCGTTCCATGCATGATGCTATATGTGTTGTAAAGAGAGTGTTGGAGTCTAAGACAGTGGTCCCTGGTGGCGGAGCTGTGGAAGCTGCACTGTCCATCTACCTTGAGAACTTTGCTACGTCACTGGTAAGGAAGACATTCTGCAGTCACTTAGCTTTGATTACTAGCTGCTGTTCGGAGAAATGAGCCTGCATTCACTTGGACTTGCAAAGCAGCAGAAATCAAACTTTGCACTAAAACAGTTACTGTATGAATCTAGAGAATTAAAAATGAAAATCTGCGGGAAAATGTAGAATTTCATTTAGGACTGAAAAAAAACTACTGTTTATTAGTAGCTCTGAAGACATTTCATTTGAATGGTAACGCCTTTGGAATTCATCAAACGTCAGAAATTCACTCTAAATAAATAGCACCGTGTGAAATTACTACTGAAGTGGTTTCACTGATTTGGAATATCAAATAACAGGATTTCATCTACAGACTCAAAGTTTGTGCATGGTTAAAGTACTGCTTAATAGAGGTATCATTTGAATGCCACATCAGCATGCATACCCAAAAGTTAGAACTCCCCTAAAATTTTCCACAGCCTTACCAGGGCTGTCGCTAAGAGCAGAGGGCTGGGGATTTCCTGGCCGGCAAGTATTAGCACAAACCCCAACTACTTTGAGATGAAACTTCCTAGCTTTTCAATTTCCCGCCTCCTTATTGCGTACACCCGTCAGCTTGGAATCTTTTTGACAGCCCTGCCTACTACAGTAAGTAGGAAAAAATAACTTGTCTTTGAAAAAAAGCGTGCGTCATGGACTTGAAGATGTCTTTTTCAGTTTTCTTGAATCCATCAAGTCACGTGGCCTGCGTTGCTGACGTAATCTAACCCAGTCAGTGGAGAGCTTAAGCGGCAACGTTTTTAGCGACGCGCGTCAACCGGAAGTGAGCTTTTCTCTCCTTTAATATGCATTGACGCTTCCAAATTTGTATTGCTAAGTATCTTTACCCCTATAGAGACGATTTGCCCAAAAGTTTGCTCAAAATCACACCTCACGTGGGCAAAAAGTCCATTTCCGGGTGACGTGCCTCACTCAAAAACGTTGCTGCTTAAACTCCCTAGTAACGTCTGCAAAGCAGCACTGAAATCCTTGTTGTGGGCCCCCAACAGACTCAGCGAATTACCGGAATTTCCCTTCAACCTGATTGACAAGTGTCAGTAGCCTTTTTAACAGGCCAATCATGGCGCGTACTCAAATCCTGGCTACGCAGGTATGGGGTCAGAACTAGGATTCGACGCTGTTTCGCAGACGCACTTCACCAGTGCCCAGTTGTTCGAAGGCTGATTAGCGCTAACTCGGGGTTAAATTTTAATCCGGGTTTCTTTTTCTTATTATCAAAAGTACTCTCTCGGATAATTTTCTCTATTCTTTTTAGAGTATCCAGTCATCAAAATGTAGGCAAGAAGAATTAAACCGAATTTAAATTTTAAGCTCTAATATCTGAGTTCAAAGTTGGCATTAACCCTGGGTTATCTTAACCCAGCTTCGAACAACCCGGCCCTCAGAAGTTTAGCTCTGTCTGTGGTACAGGCTAGAAATCGTACAGAGTAAACTAAGTAGCTGTTGTTTGTGGTTAACAGGGATCCCGAGAACAGTTGGCCATTGCTGAGTTTGCAAATTCTCTCCTTGTTATTCCCAAAACGTTGGCGGTGAACGCAGCTCAAGATTCCGCTGACCTTGTTGCTAAACTGCGCGCCTATCACAACACATCGCAGATCAACACAGAAAGGTCTTCCCTTAAATGGTATGTACTCTTAGAATAATAGAGAGCTTTGATTCTAGGATAAGGACGATTACGAGGACTACATTTTCTCAGTAAAGAGGTTTAGAGAAAAAATAGAAATGAGCTGATAAAAAATAGAAAATGAGCAGATAAAGGCTGTGAAAAACAATTATTATTGATACAAAGGGCGTGAAACTACTTATATTTGTGTGGAAGTAATGAACACCTAATGATAAGTTAAGGAAAAAACAGATCACGTGGTACAAAGTCACGTGGTACAAAGTCACGTTTGCCGTTTACGGTAAAACATTAGTGAGCTTAAGCAAAGATGTTTTTAAGTGACGCACGTAGACTGGAAGTGGTCTTTTTTCATTTTTTGACGGTTGTTTTACCCAAATTTTTGGACAAATCGTCTTTATTATAGTAAAGACATTTAGGAATACAAATTTGGTAGCGTCAGGTGCTTTAAAATGAAAAAGACCTCACTTCCGGTTGACGGGCGTCGCTCAGAGCCGTCGTCATTCTACTACGGGTTTCAAAGCGAGGCTTGATATGAAAATGATCTTTCATTCTCATGCAAACAAAACTCATTTTCATTTGAAAGGTTTTGTACGTAGCCTCGTTTTAAAAGCTTGAGATCACTATTTTGGACAGCAAATACCTTTTATAGAAAATTTGCTTAACTGTGAATTACAAGACTCTTTTTTGTTTGGCAGGATTGGTTTAGATCTGATTGAGGGCAAGGTACGTGACAACAAGAAGGCAGGAGTTCTGGAGCCATCAATCAGCAAAATCAAGTGTCTAAAATTTGCAACTGAAGCAGCAATAACAATTCTTCGCATAGATGACATGATCAAACTTCGGCCAGAGAAGAAAGACGAAGGTGGTTATGAGGAGGCTGTCCGGAGAGGAGAGTTGTAAACAAATACGACATCTTTATGTACAACAAAAACTACTCCATGCCCAGTCATCTTTCACTGCAACAGCTGAACTGTGAATATTCCTAAATGATATATGGGCAAAAAAGAACTAAACTATACTTCAACAAAATGAATGAGCGTGATTCTCATTTGCACTGTCACTGTTGTAGTGTGAAAGCGTCAGTTACAGAAAAAGGGCAATAAAATTTCAAGAGTAGTTGCCATTTTTGTGTCAAACTTTGAATTCAAAGATATGTCAGATCGTAATTGTGCAAGGCGAAGACAACCTAAGACCATGCTGAATTTCTTTTAACAGTGATGAAGACGCCTTTAATAGGCGATATTGGGCTGCAGAGGTCAAATATTTTCAATTCTGATTGTATACCTGGTTCTAACTACTCTTATCCCGACAACCAGAGAGATGAGATGGAGTGGCATTTGTAGTCTAAGTCAGTAGATATTCCAAGGGGAGGGGGTGGGGGAGGGTACTTCGGAGTTAAAGTGACGGGGATAATCGAAAGGGGCCAAAAAACAAAACCCTAAAAAATTACCTCGCGCGTCAAAAGATTTTTTTTTTTTCAGAATTTTTTCCTTGTGGATGACAAGGGTAAAATGAGCGGCCAAAGCGGGGGATAGGACACAGAATGCCTTCTGGGTGATACATCCGCCATTTTCCCCTTTTTTGACAGGGAAAGCTCTGTTACAATTGGGCTATGCCACAGACAGTCCAATAAAAATTACACCCCAGGGCTGAGTTCCAAACCCAGTTAGCTCCAATGCACTGTAAACAGTGTTATACACGAGTTTTCGTGATACATGTGACTTCTTCAGGAACTCGGAAACAGGGCTGTATTCCCTTTTTGTTTATCTTTTTTACGGCTTATCTATGAAGTTCAGTACTTTTAAATGATCTTCGGTACTTTTTACGGGCTCGTAGGATGTTAGTGGTGGATTTTGCCCGCACATGCAGCTGTACTGTCGTCTATTCTCACTAATGTCATGAAATGCTTTACCGATTATGCTAATTTCATAACATAAACAAAACACAGATGAAACGCTTGGAGGTTTTTACCGATCATTTAATACTGAAATCACAGAGTGCTATCTTTTATTCCATCCGCAATCCTGGCCGGACACAAAATTACATTTTCCCAATATGGCACTAATGTGGCTTTTTAAAAGCCTTGCCGTGATTATATAGGGCAGTCTAACAATTAAAAAAACAACCCTCCTAATCTTCTATCTCGTGCAGCAGCACGAGAACCTGAACAGTGATAAGTTAATAGTTTGTTTTGGTCTGGGTAAGGGTTAGGGTTGGGGTACTTGCGGTTTTGCATAAATTTGAATATGAAAGGAAAAATGATAGACTTTATGAATTCTGGTCTTCGTAGTACGTCATCGTGCAAATGCCTAATATACTGTACCAGACTGTTCACTCTTTAATGTCTCTGTAAAATTTTATCGAAATCGCCTCTAAAACAGCTAATAGTAATAATAGTAGATCAAGCAAAATTTTGCCTTTTGAAATGAATTCATGAATAGCTCGTTGTCCCGCGCGACCTTGAGGGCGCTTATATTTCTGAAATGCTTTACCAATTATGCTAATTTCATAACATAAGGAAAACACAGATGAACCGTTGATAAACCGTCTATACAGTTGATCAAAGACCTACCGTTTGTCATTCCATTTAATTTGGACAAATCTTTCTTAGCGCAACTTTAACGCTCTTAGGAATTTAAATCGAATCTTTTAAGTCTTATACAAGTTATTCTTGTCAAAACCTAACAAATGGCACGTTTTTAGATTTCGTTTCACAGAAATTTACTTCTGAAAGTTTAAAATGAAAATTGTTTCCTGCTATTCTTAATATTCGCTACCTGCTCACTGACGAATCCCAGTTTTCAAACGTTATCCTTTTGTACAGCAACACTCTCACAAGTAAGGAGTCTTTTAAGACGATAGCGATAATTACTACTAAAAACGAGGCAGATAATCGGATTGATAGCACAGTTTGCGTAAGCCATAAAGAGGGTGACAGTATACTTTAGACTACCGCAAGACCTAATGGAACTGTCCGTTGTAAGAAAAAATATTAACTTGTTACTGTAAAAGGGTATCCAGCAAATGAAAAACACTGCAACGATAGCAACTGCCATTTTAAGAACATTTCTGTTTCTTCTTGTCCGCTGTTCCTCGGCGTTGGCTGACTGTTCGCCTGGATGAGCTTGTTTTTTAAGCTTGATCATGATTATGGAGTAAAATGCAACCAAAAGGACGGTAGGGATGTAAACGAACAAGACAGCTAGTATTAGAAAATATATGGCATATGAGCTTTTCTCTCCAAAGGTCTCCTCCCACAGAAGCTTGCACTCTATTCCTTCTTGGTCTTCAACTAGTTTGAAAGCAAACAGGTATGGTCATACTATCGTCGTTGCAACAATCCACGAGACAGGGATAAAGAACGCACAGAGCTTGGGACTGACGATAGGAGAACGTAGAGGAAATACGACCGCTCCAAATCGATCGACTGTTATCAGAACCAGGCTCTGAATCGAGACTGACGTGGAGGCATCTGCAAGGAAAGCGTGTAGCTTGCACAAGGCCTTACCAAGGCCACCATTAATGGGCCAAGAGCCAACGTGCAACTCTGCCAGGCGAATAGGGAATAGGATTAGTGGAAAAAGCAAATCTGACATGGCCATGTTCACGATCAATAGGTTAATCGGTTTTCTTAAAGTTGGTGTTTTGTAGACAATTATTCCGATAAGAGAATTTCCAACCAACGAAACAACAGTGATCAGACTGTAAGCTACTGTTTTTGCAAGTTTTTCTGCTGACGGATTTATCGGACTGCAGAAGCTTCCGTTCCCAGTCTGCTCCAACTGTGTTGTGTTCATGTTTTATGGTTTCTCTGAGGTTAAGTATTTCTTTGCTCAAGTAGCAAATCAGGGCACAGCATTCCCTGTTTCTTATTGTGCATCGTTCCTCATGTTCAGTGTTAGCTGATCCCTCACCTAGATAGATGAAATCGAACTTGTTGATTCCGGGGAAGGGAACTCCGGTCTGATCTACAAACTACGTAGTTATAGCTATCGCTAAGTGCCGACGAACAAAGATTTCACCTATTATACGCGCGCACTGTTCAGTTTTACTGCTTGAATAGCGTAGCGCGCGAATGACGTTGGAGTGACCAATTTTTGCTATTTTTGTCACAGATTTGTCATTTTTCTCATTTTAATGACAAAAGACAGACAAACATGATATTTTAAAATGACAAACTCAGACAAGTTTCGAGTCTATAAATAGTAACTGCGCACATCGCTAATGTCATTATTATGAACTCAATTCGATTGCATAAGCGAAATTACCTTGAAAATTATCATGGACAATTGCTTGCTTGCAATTGCAGACGACTTAGTGGAAACGTACTCATCTCCGACCCGAACATGTTCAAAATGTCGAAATTTGGAGCTTATGAGTTCAATTTTGTCCTACAGGCCTCCCACGCAGTCGTTCTTAGTAAGTGGAGGAGGAACGTATGACAAACCCCTGAGACATCTGCGTGGGAGACTAATTTGGTCCTAATTAACTGGATAAGTTATTACATTTTCAAAGGTCTATTTCTCCAACACAGCGTTCAACAAACAACTTTGACTAATCATGATCCGCACAGCAATCAGCATTGAAGAATATGTAGGCGAATCCTCGTTTACACTTTTTGCCTCATTAACATAGGCTTATCCTTATCTGATGAACACGAAAGCCGAGGAGGGTCTTCCGACTTCCGACTTCCGACTTCCGACTTCAGACTTCGGACTTAAGACTTCATTCTTCAAACTTCAGACTTCAGACTTGACAAGTTCGAACTCCGGATTTCTGATTTCTGACCGTTGAGACTCAATGCTGCATGGTTAGACTTCTGACCTCCCACTTCCCACTTCCCACTTCTGACTTCCCAATTCCGATTTCCGACTTCCGATTTCCAACTTCCAACTTCCCACTTCTAACTTCCCACTTCCGATTTGAACTCCTCTGTCGGGCTCGATTGCCGCTCGATCCGCCACGCGGGTATTAAGGTCAAGGCTCAGTAGAAAGAACGGCTGTACCGTTCTAGCCACGAAAGAGAACAACTAAAGTTGCTCTTGTAAAAGCAACTAAGCCCAAAGCCAATAAGGCAACTGATGAGGTTCGCTTGGGGAACCGAAACCATGGTCTCGCCTGATCACAAAGTGGCAACAGTGATAGCAAAACAGTCCAAACACTGTTAAGCTTATTAAAAACCTCTCTTGTAAAAACCTATAACCAAGGAAAGAAATACGCGCTCCAGTCAAAAGACTCACATTTTCTTTAGAAAAACACTAAGCTGGATTCTACTGAGTCACAATTCATTCTCCATAGTTGATTTCATTTTAAGCTGCACTTCAATCAGTTCAATCTTATCACTTTGTATCTGTAAATCACTATCCGTGATAATTTAACATCCTGCAAAGAAAACTAACCAGCTGGGCGGCCCAGCCCTTACTCGGCCTTAATAAAAAGCTTTAAAGAATATGCTCTTGCATCAGAGGGCAAATCCGGCCGACCAGAAACAAAAACCACAGTAAATCGATATGGGTGCCATGACCTCTCAGTGTGAAATAGGCGGCTTTTAAAACCAGATCCTTCTAGAGCATAATCTACCCAGCAGAAGGGGAAAAAACGTTTTTGGAACAAGCAGCATTTTATATATTCTTATAAGCGCATTATATACAGATCATATACACCTTTTATCGCCTTGTATACAACATATATACACTTTGATACCCCGTATATACACCTGTTTTTAACAATTATTCCACGAGCGGCGTTGGATACGCGCCGAGTTGGCTATAATCATCTCATATCCAACAAGCGCGAGTGGAATAATTGTTTTATTAAAAACGCCCACAAAATATCGAGAATTCTTCCCGACTTTATTTGTAAAAGCAACCGATTTTCAGTTTGTTTTTAATTTTGAGCAGGCGCGTACAGTTACCATATTTGGAGAGCATGGTATGGGCTGTAGAATTGCATTATCCAATGATTCAGTTTCAAATAAACGCCTTTATTTAAATTATTTATAATGTGGTTCATTTTTATCCTTGGTTTAACTTTTTTTGTTTCAAAACCATATCATTCATTACCATTCCCAAAACAAAAGTAAAGAAAATTTAAACCCAGTATATAAAATTGAACGGCAACACACACACCGTTGATACGCATCGGAAACAGATTATTATTTGGGCCTCGCCCAAATAGAGAAATCGAGATCGCTTGTTTTGATTCAAAGTTGCAATAGGCACGCAATACGTGCGAAAGTAAACAAGCCAAGTAAACAAGCCAATTGACGTGAATGACGACTCGCACAAGGTATAAACCATGCCGGAAAGAAAGTTGCGATGAATATGTTAAAGCAACGCAGGGATAAATTTAAAAAAGAGATAAACTTATAAATCTTAGCCATTTTATCTTACCTAGAAGCCGGACGATTTTCAGAAATTTGAGGGAAAATCTGTCAAAAATAATTGGAATTGACGGGTTTGGCTTACGGCGAGTTTAGCAATTTTTTTGCCCTCAGTTGTCGACAGCCAAAGAAGATGGCACGCAAAATTCCGTGATCGTGCGTGAGTTACATAAGGAATTGTTTCATGAGAGAAATGATATGCCGTGAATGGCAACATATATGTTATTTCTGACGAATGAGCCCGCGAAGAAGGCAGAAATAAATATTTTGACGGCACGAGATACAACAGGGCCTGGGTACTAGGCCGGGTGCACCATGGGTAGCCATATCGGGGGTATATAAGGCTGCGTATATCACGTGTTCGTCATCTAGGCTTACGAACCAACCTCTCCTTGGTTTTTCTTAAATTTTTGTTTTATTTATTTTTAGGAGCAACATATTCTCGATTACATTGTTAAGTCCCGTAGGAAGGGCTTTGAGCTTGAGCCTTGGTTCCTACCCAGATTTCCTGCCCGCATTTTTTCCCTTCGGGGTTTTTTTGGGCAGGTTTTTTCTGGCCTCCGTCTGACCGCATTTACTTCAGTTTGTAAGCGGTAGCTCAGCTCTGCTAGTTTTCAGCCTTTTTCCCGTTTCTTATTTTATGTACTTGTACACTAGTTATCTCAGTTTTGCACCTGCTCCTTTACTTGATATATTTAGTTTCCATGTATGCTTAGGTCAGCTGTCCCGGAACCGCTCTTTAGGAGGCGACGTAAGTCTCGTTTGACGCAGTTAGGTTGCAGGTAATGTTACAGACCTCTAGCTAGGGTCGTTATTCATTGTTTACCCTCAATGTCCCGCCCTAGCCTTTTATGGTAGTCTTACTGGTTATTGGGCTACGTGCCTTGTTGGGTACATTAGTGGAGATAATTCCCAGTTTTCCTGGCACTCAGCCTCTGTGCTCCTGAAGTGTTCCTGGTCCTAGTTATACGTTGATCACAGTTTTATTAAATTTCCCCGGCCTAACTGGCACTAAGCCTGCGTGCTTATTTGGGGGATTCAGGTCGAGATCGACCAGTTGTAGCAGTTTTTTCTTTTTGCTTAGCCTCTGTGCTCCTACCGTGTTCCTCGTGCCAGTTATGCGTTGTCTGAGTTTTATTAATTAGTTTCTCCAGCCTAACTGGCAGCCTAACTGGCAGCCTAACTGCCACTAAGCCTGTGTGCTTATTTGGGGGATTCAGGTCGAGATCGACCAGTTGTAGCAGTTTTTTCTTTTTGCTTAGCCTCTGTGCTCCTACCGTGTTCCTCGTGCCAGTTATGCGTTGTCTGAGTTTTATTAATTAGTTTCTCCAGCCTAACTGGCAGGGGCACCCAATGGATCTGTTCCTCAAAATATCTGTTCTTCATGCAAATTTTTGCTGGCTGGGAGATGTGGAAGAAATAATAGTCCTTGGAAGGAAAGTGTTGCTGGGAAAAAGATAATTCAGGGTGTCAGAGGGGATTTGAAGTCTAGAATAGCTGCTACGGGTTACTTGTATGGGTTGCTTACCTCTCAAGATCTGAATTGGGCCCTACGAAACTTCCCAGTAAGTCAGGTTGCAGGTTGTAAGGTTGCTGGCTGGGAACTCTTCCATCAGTCTTGCTGGGAGTGAGGAACAGATAATTTTTTTCCAGCAATCTCCCAAAATGCTTAAAATAGTCTCAGAAAACTTTATTCACGCTTTGTTGTTGTTTTTAGGTCTTTTTCTCAAAATTTCCCGTTGGGTGCCCCTGAACTGGCAGCCTAACTGGCACTAAGCCTGTGTGCTTATTTGGGGGATTCAGGTCGAGATCGACCAGTTGTAGCAGTTTTTTCTTTTTGTTTAGCCTCTGTACTACTACCGTGTTCCTCGCGCCAGTTATGCGTTGTCTGAGTTTTATTAATTAGTTTCCCCAGCCTAACTGGCAGCCTAACTGGCACTAAGCCTGTGTGCTTATTTGGGGGATTCAGGTCGAGATCGACCAGTTGTGAGGAGTTTTTTCTTTTTGTTTAGCCTCTGTGCTACTACCGTGTTCCGTGTGCCAGTTATGCGTTGTCTGAGTTTTATTAATTAGTTTCCCCAGAATGACTGGCAGCCTACCTGGCACTAAGCCTGCCTGCTTAAATGGGAGATTCAGGTCAAGAGCGACCATTTGTCGCACGAGTTTTATCTTTTTGTGAAAGCTAGTTTACAAGTGTTGTACATTAGGTATTCACCAGTATTCACCTATTATTGTATTTACATAAATACTTTGTAGGGTTGGTTCTCGCCAAGCCGTCCCAAAATAAACTTATTTGCCATTACGTTTTGTCTGTTGATGTTGTGTAGTGGAGTCAAAATAAAGTATTTCGGCAGTTTGATAATTTCATTATAACTAATGGATGTTAGCCTATTAATCTTGACATTGAATGATGCATAATTATAATTTGCAGATGTTCGGAAAGGAGGTGATTTCTTAAAATCTTATTGAGCAAAATGATCTTCTGAACAAGTTTTCAATTCGAACGGTGAAAATAGCAAAGTCCAACATCTTCAGGTGCAAACTGCATGCGTGAGAGTTATTTTTAAAACCCTTGAGTTAATTAGATTAAGTCGTATAGTCTCATACACGAACCACGTAAGCGACAAATTCCAAAGCCTTCACGTGCAAAGTGCGTGACAATACAACTCACAGGAAGGGCCTGATTAAAAAGTTTGGACGTTAAGTTTAATAAACTACTCAAGATGCATTTTTCTTTAATTTACTTCAGTCAGTTACAATAAATAAGTACATATCGATGATAACTAATTAAAGTAAAATAACTAGAGAATAGATAATGGCAGAAACAAGACAAAGGAAAAAACAACGCTTATGGCAATGAGGAGGGAAACTGATGCCCAGTGAAGAACACGCGGTTTTTCCTTTGTTTCGTTTCTCCTTTTACCCAACAGTTGTCAGTGGACGGGAGGAGGGAGAGTGATACACCCCCTCCCCCCTACCCTCTCCTCTGCAGAGGACCAAGACGGCTTTTTTTTTCCAGAAATTTTCAGCTAAGTGGTGCTAGGCAGTGTGGAGAAAGGTGGTCGCCTGATCGATATTTTAGTTTCCACGCCTGCTCCAGCTTCATGCAGTGGAAATCCAATCGACGAACCTTTGTAAAGGAGATACCGGTAGTCCTAACTGATAAACTACTAATACTAGAAGGAGAAATTGGCCGCTAGTAAACTTAACTTAAAATCCTTATATAGGTTTGTAAATCCTAAATGATGACCAAACTTTCTTACCAACAGTCAAACAGTATGGCAATGGTAAGGATAACATTGAGCATGCTCTTTCGTGTGAGCAAGAGTTTTGGTCTTGTGTTGAGAAAAAGTGAATATATATTATGAATTGAAAAGACTCAACGTTATTTTACTATGTTTTTTTAAAGTAAGTTCAAGAATAACTTGGAAGATCTTGTGGAAGGTCCAGACCATTTGAAATTCCTTAGGGTATGTTTCAATGCAAGTTCATTCCAATTTTTTCAACCAAAATGTGCCATGCATTATGTTGGATCTACTGTTTTGTTTGTTTGCTTCTGCAATGTTACCCCCCCCCCCCTATCCCTTGCAATGTAACCCATGTTACAAAACACTCTCTCTTACACTTTGACATAATAAATCTATTATTACAGTGTTCCTACTGTAACCTGGTCAGAATTGACAAATCTGATTAAAAGAAAATAATAACCGATGCTTTGAGATGCTTATCGTTTCCTTATGACCTGCTGATTTGCTAAAAAAAATCTACCGGAGCTTTCTCGTAATGTATCGCTGCTTTCCTGTGATCTAATTGGACAATTTTGTCCTTTTTAATACAGTAGTTGCATTGTAAGTATCAAGAATTCAAACCAAAGTCTGTAGATCACGTTTCTCTGTATACTATGACTGAATAGTCAAACTAAAAATAGAACTTTCACTTCCTCCCAATTCATTACACAGGTTGTCCCATTCGCCAGAGTCATTAGTAAGTATTTTTGCTCAAAAATCACTTGGGTGACAACACTTAAAAAGTCACTTGTAGTCAACTTAAGATAGAACTTTAAAAGTAACTCTTACTATGTACCTCCTAAGATATCAAATAACATGTTTGAACAAAAAAGAAAAAAAAATAGAAAAAAAGGAAAGAAAGAAATAACAGTCATTGACGATTATGAAGGTACCCAAGTTAAACGCTTTTCAACAATCACTGCCCCAAAATAACTGCTGTCCCCAAATAAGCACCAAACGAACAAATTATATATGCACTATGGTGCTCTCTTGAGTAAATACAGTTTACCCTGTCGTTGTCTGTATGTTTTGTTGTCAGAGTAGCTGTATTCTGTTCTGCATCATTTATCTTCACCAAGCAAGAAAGGTAGCTTAAGAAAACAGCTGGCAATTTGCAACATCACCACTGATCTCCTTGTGCAATGACGGGTATGGAATGAGCAAAGAAAATCCAAACTCATGACATGTCACTACACAAACCTGGTTAGTGCTTTAGATGGGTTAAACAGGGTGCAAAGAAGCTGTAGCTAGCATGTCCTAGCCCACAAGTCATTTCAACTAGCCCCAAAACTCTTAATGATTAGCAGGATTGATTACAATCCTTCTGTAATTGGAATTTGCTCAAAAAACAGCACTTGCCTGTCAAACAAGTTAAGAACAAAAATCACTAGCCCGATAGCAAAATCCACTAGCCCCGGGCTATCGGACACGACTTTCTTTGCATGCTGGGTTAAAGCGAATACCCGTTAGAGTAGTCATTTTTGCACATTTTGTTCCTTACATGGTCTACATCATTTTGCAGAGAAACCAGTGGAGGTAATGCAAAATTTCGGCTGTTTTCTCAGTCTACCAAAAAGGTACAGATTTAGCAATGACAGTGAATTCGTTTATCATAAAAATATATTTTTCTTTAAATAGCTAGGTTTGTTGGTTTAAAGGTTTAAGTGCTTATCTTGGCTAGATTAGTTACCATGACAACTCATATGCCATGCTTGCAGTTAACCCTTTAAATACCAAGAGTGATCAACATCAGTTTTCTCCTAACAATATGCTACAAGAATTAATAAAGTGATTATCAAGGAGAAAACACTTTGATCCTTTTAACAAATTCTCTCAACAAATTTTTTAAGGGATGTATGAACATCAATCTGGAGAATTTGTATGTGGATATTGGGCCATAAAATTAAGGGTTAACCTTTTTCAGCACTTCAACACGTCCGCTTGTGCAATATCTTTCTTTCTGTCATGGCTAAATCCCCTCTATAACAACCTGATGATGTCCTCAGAATTAATCTGTCCAAGTATCAGGAAATCTGTTCTGGTCTATGCTTTCTTGGCTTTAATAACAGCTTTTGGGGATCCATTAGCTTTGTCGTATTCCTCAGCATCAGCCTCCTCACTGTCCTCGGCAACAACTTCTTCCTTTTTCTTCTTTTCGCTCTCCTTCTTGCTCTTCTTTTTGTTGTCCTTCTTCTTGGAAGGTGTAGCAGTGCTGGCAGCATATTCACGCCACATCCTGATCTGGTAACAGATGAAGTTCCAAGCCAACCATGCTTGCATAAGGATAACGCCAGCCATTGCAGTGAGTCTGATGACAAAATTTATAATGCACTGATCACTTAACTCAAAATCCAAGCATAAAATAATCTAAATTTCCACAGAGCACTATATAAACATATCACTGGTAGAATTAATAAAATAAATCCTTGAGAGTCATAAGAGCTAGCAAGAGGGGTGGGGGGGCGGGGGAGGGGTTACTCCTGGAAATAATTCTTGGTGGGTGTGTGTACCCAGTACTCCAAATCATGGCCCCATTTCAGACAAAAACCTGTCATTTTCCACACCAGTATCCACAGGATAGAGATTTAGCCGATGGATAAGGCTCTCTACCCTTTGAACAACTGAGGCCTGGCCTCTAAAATCCATACCCGTTTTCAGACCTCCTTAGATCAGAATGCAAACAAAAAATTTCTTAAAATACCTTTCAAATTCGCACATTTCCCTTTCTTTCCTAATCATTTGGAATTGAAACAACAAATACATACATTCTTCCCCGTGGTTCCTTCTGAAACTATACCGACCCGATTCCAGACCAAAATGGGCAAACTGTACACCTGTTTTCAGACCAAAACAGCACAAAAACCATACCCTTCGGGGCGGCACATACCTATATGGTTTATATAAGGGAGTACTCCCACCTCCCTCTCCCCCACTGGGAGAAGCTGTAAGCTTATGAAATTTAAAGTTATATGATTCTTAGCTTGTTGTCCCAAGGGTACAGTAGAGCAAGTTGCCTGAGGGGGAGGGAAAGAAGGGGGGGGGGGAGGGAAAGAGGGGGGGGGGGGGTTACTGGCTGCTGCAATAGCACAGCACAGGTTTGAGCCTCTCTAATACCCCTTTCCCAATGGGGGCCTGATTTCTGTTTTTAATAGGCCTATCCCCCTACCTCACCCAGTAATCAAACCCTTAGAAGTCACCACTTGGCTACAAAATTTATTACCTAAAAGCTGTTAGTGAATCACATTATCATTGTGTTTTATTTGCTACAGTTTTGGTAGAAATGCACCTGCATCAACAGAATATGCTTTATTGACCCTACCATTGCCTAACATTATTGTGCATAGTAGGTATTAATAAGAAGATATTTGTACTATTACATACCAAAGCTGATCAGCATGCCAAGAAAAAGATTCCAACCCCTTGATTTCAAGCGAGTTTTGAATGACCCCCCACCTCTCTCTAAACTCCCTCTCAACAATAAATTTATTTCTTTACAAAATTCATGACATTATTAAATTTTAAAAATCACATCACATTTTCACCTACTCATCTACATAAATTATCCTTTGGAGTCTTACCGAATAGGTGGACTGTTGAAGTTTCCCAGGTTAACATTCAGACCAGCATTATCAAGACGTGGAAGCCCATACCTATTGTACACCATTAAAAACAAATAATAATCATAATACTTTAGAATAAGTTGGATCAAACAAAAAACCTACATTGTAAGACAAAAGGCAAGTCACATTGATTTACAAGAAACTTCATACCAAAAGGTCATAAACGTCAGAGCAATTATTGCAAATCGTGCAATGGCAAACAGAAAAGTCCAAACCCAGAAGCTAGAGGAGAGAACAAAAGAAATAATATTACGCTTAAAGAGGTTTCCGTGATTGTATTTTACACGTCTGATTAAATTAATACGATGGACACAGTTCGGAAAAGTACCAAAGATGCTTGTCTCAAATAGGTGGCTGTCTGACCATCTCTAGGTGTCTGTTTTAGCAGGGTGATATTCAGGTGCACGGTAATAAGTCTCTTCTAGTGAAAGTAAAGTAGTGCATCACAAAATGCTATAAATGAATCTTGATCTCTTGTTTAATTCTCCTTTAGTTTCACAGTCAAACAGAAGGCATTTCTGAGGAGAATCTAGAAGTTCATCAAATGCTTGTCTTAAAGAGGTGAGTGTCTGATTGGGAGTCTATGGAGTGACCCAAAGATGGAAGCTGGAACCAATTCTAGGTGTCTGTATTCAGGTTGTAAAATTAAGTCTCTTCATCTGGTTATTAACCCTTTAAGTCCCAATAGTGACCAACAGCAATTTTCTCCTGACGATTTCCATACATTGTCATGAGATGAGGTTATGAGAATTAATAAAATGATCACCTAAGAGAAAAATACTTTGATCTTTTATCAAATTCTCTCAACTAATTCTTAAAGGAAATATATGGAGATCAGTTTGGAGAATTTGTATGTGGATATTGGGGCTTAAAGGGTTAATGAAAGAGTGCATTGAAAAAGGCTTTAAATGAATCTTGATCTCGTGATAAGTTCTCCCTTTGTTTCACAATCAAACACAAGGCATTTTTGAAGGAAATCTAGAAGTTAACCAACTTTGGCACTTTTCCTAAGCAAGCTTCCAGCTGCAACAAACATGTACTTACAAGGTCTTGGCAACATCTTCTTTGCCACTAATACGCAACATTCGCATTGCATGGTTAATGCACTCCACAAAATAATGAACAACCAGGCAACAGATGGTGATATGAGTAAAGCTACAACAAAAATAAAACCAATTTTAATTAATTTTGTTCAACTTAAGGTGTAATGAAAATATAATAAAATTAGTTAAATAGTGGCAAAATTGGAAAAAGAAAAAAAGAAGCTGCCAGGTTTATCAGAGTTCTAAGGGGTCCTTTGAAGACAATGAACTTGGAGATCAAGCTTGTAATATCACCAGCAAAAATGCTTACTTTAGCATGTACGCAGCCCAGATGAAAAGCAGATATTCAATATACAACTGAATCTTGGGAAATATCTCTTCCTGCCAAAAACAAAAGATAAAGTACTTTAAAATAATGTAACATAATGATTGTGGTTGATCTTTACTTGAGAGTTATGATAATCAATGTAATTACAATATATTATATAATAAGATTGCCTTTACAGCCATTCAGAGTGATAACCATCATAATATTTCTCCTCATAATATCAAATGCTTTATGGAACAAAATGATTAGTGACAATAATTAGGAGATTATCACCCAAGATAAATTTAACAGATACCAGTAGTTCACAGAGATGCCAACCACTGGGATAAAATATCACGAGAATGTCTCTTTTGCAGCACCCACAAAATCACCCAACCCCCTTCCCTCTTAAAAAACACAAAACGACACAGTGCTCACATCATAACATGAGAGTGGCTCAGGACACTATATGAAGTCTTACATGAGGTAATATCATCCAAAGCCGCTTCAATCACTGCACTTACCCGTTTGGCTCGCATAAAGTACAGTTCAGGAAAGCAGTGCACCCAGAATGAAATTTGAAGAATGAAGTAGAATTTGAGGGTGAATCTGAAAGGGGTGTCAGATAGAGTATATTTCAGTCACAATATATTAGAGACCAGTTTAGATTCGAGGAAGAGAACATCTACGAGTATGGGATTTCAGTTCGCTTCAAGTTTTTGTGTACTCTCAAGAACTAGACACCCCAGAAAGCTTCATTTCACTTTGTTTTCACCACAAAAGTTACCACTGTAATCTTTATTGAAGGTGGTTAAGCCCTCCCCCAATCACAAAATGATTAAACTTCCAACATTATTTTGATAATTTGTTTCCACCACTACGACATTCTAGCAAGAACTCATCATAGAATGATGGCTACTGTACTACACTGTATCATCTTTACCCACCCAAATGACGCTGATTCACAAGCGAGCACTACTTAGTATAGAGAAAAATCTTGTACTCGTAGTTGTTCTAGTCTTAGAATCTAAAAGTCTCTATTATCATCATCATCAGCACACAGTTCTTGATGTGCTAGGTTTTTGTGGCAAAGGTGTTAGCAATCAGTGGTACTTTTACAGGCAAGCTGTAGAGTCCAGCCTTGGAATAAAATTTCAGAGGAGGGTTGCAGAACTAAAGTTGGCAGCCGCATGTTGAACGCAAAACTGAAATGGGCAGGGCAAATAAAAGTTGAGATTTAATTGGTCATTTCAAGGTCTTGCATTAAACTTGCCGCAAGTCATCAAACTGGGAAAACAGACCTGAAACTTAATTCACTCAGTTTCCTAACCGTAATCACTAAACTTCACAGTCATTTGGCGTTCAGCACCCAGCAAACTAAAAAATACCCCTCAGCCTGCCAACATTGCATCACTATACAACAGTTCTGGAATGTTAAACAGGACATCAAGGGTCACTTTATTTTTACCTGGGCCAATAACAGGGCAAAGAAACTGGTTCAAGTCAATTTTAGTCCTCAAGGTTAAGAATTAATTTATTAAGCAGTGAACTAACAAATGTGCTGAGAACTTACGACATTTCATTATGTGGGTAGCCTTCCCAAAGTTTTGAAATATGAGGAATAAATCCTTCCTACAAAGAAAAATATTATTAACACAAACACTAAGAACTATGCTTTAAGCAGGAAATAACAAAATATTGTATAAAATGCATTTAGCCAAGATGGAGGCAGCTATGCCTTTGAAGATAGGAGTACAGCAGATATAAACCTGGGCTCCCTATGGATGAGTTTCAAAGGTTCACCATTTGAATTTCCTAAAACTTTTCTTAGACTCCACCAAATTGGATGTCTCCATCATTTTACTGTATCATGCATACAAAATAATGTATCTCATAATGTACACAAATATACTGTTTTACCTTCAAAATGATATCTGCTCCCCAGGCAGCAAAGAAAAAGTAGAATGGAAGTAATATCCCAGAATCATTAAACTTGGTATTTTTTGTTTTTGAAAGGCGTAGTTTACGGGAGACTTTCTGTAATCAATAAAAAAAATACACTCATTACAGTACCCACAGCCAGATTAAGTTTAAATAATGGCACTTGGGGACAATCAAAAGCATTTTCAGCTAACGGATCTTGTTGCTGGTTCTATAACACGATAAGTAGTAGACCTTGACACAAATTATGGTGGGATGACTTAGTAGTCTTATGTTCAAATCTACGGAAGAAATCCTATGGCATTGAATCCAATGAGCTATCTTTGGCAGAACATTTACATGGTGTTATTCACTTCTTTGAATTTTACAAAAAGAATTTGGAACTTTTGTGAATTTTAAACATTGCTAAAAGAATGTTCTTTCTTAGGAACACAAATCTGAATGCAAGGGTAAGGGAATATTCGTATGGGATTTTGTTCTTAGGGACTATTCACATAATACCAGAATCACCAGGGTTTTCATTCTGGACGGATTTCATTCCATCTTCATACATTTCTCTGTATTATTTGTTCACATGATACCAAAATGACATTTTGTTCCCATACTAGTCATTCCGGAACGAGTTCATTCTGCATGGTTTTCAATCCACATGAAATTCTCATTCTGGTACGAAATTTCATTTTGCTATCATGTAAACTAAAAAGGATCTTTGTTCCGGAATGAAAAATCACAAATCATGTCGTCTGGAGCGAGTGGCACATGTGTATCTAATCTGGCACAAAAACCACCTGAGTGAGAATGCCTTAGGCTGAGATGGTCAATTTTATCACGTCAATGCAGGATGAGCTTCACTCTGGAACGAAACTAAATTCCGGAATGAAAGCCATTCGGGTATCAAAATTAATAAAAAGTTCCTTATGCTAAGACCTAAGCATAAAAGGGCTGGAAATATTTTGCTTTTCTACTTACATCCCAGACATATTCCTGAATGATGGCATGAACAACAATCCATGCTAATGAGTAAAAGAAAATTGTGCAGAAATCTTTGGGTCCATTTGTGTATGTTGTCGGCAGTTCCTCAGTACCTGTAGGGTGAAACAAGTATATGCCATCAAAGATCGAGGTCACGAGAATCAAGAAACTAATCATCAAATAAAAAGTGTTTTAACGGTCCACCTTCATCTGTTTTGCTTTGTAGCCTTTTTTTGGCAGTGTGCACTCTTAAAGGTGAGTCAATCTGATACAAAGATGTCAACCTCTGGAGATCTGAAATCTGGAGATCTATTTCTTTCTCTTTTGCATCACCCACCCCCCCCCATCCCATATTATCACCACCAACACCACCCTCCCCCCTTGATCCATTCCCCAAATTATAACATGCTTAGTGCATTGTATGTTTTTTTACATGATGTACAGACCATCAGAATTTGCTTTTAAGATTGTGATGATTGTTAATCATCATCAGTGATGAAATATGTTCAAAAATGTCCCAAGAATTGTACTATGAATGAAAGAAAATTTTCGAATTATAGGAAAAAAATGGGAAATTCCCAACTAAAGCACTAAAAAACCCAAAAGTCTATTTCATCTAGGAGATTAATGGACACCCGATATCTGTCCAGACTGTTTTTACATAGAATTTGTCAAAGTAATAACCTCTCAAAATGTAACTTAAATTCTTTAATTGTACAAAAATTTCAAACCAATACAAGGGTCATTTAAAGAGCTAAAAGTATTTTCTGGTGTACGTAGGTCAACTAGGGGTGAAAATTTGACACAGGGTCTTTAAACAGGTCCTTTAACAAATATCTTTTTCAGTTTCAGCCCACAAAGTTAGTTAAGCAAGTGTTAACAACCTTAAGTACTTCACAAAATATTACTTAGCAGATTTTAGGAAAGATAAACAGTAAAGTATGTATTATCTTTAACAAATTAGGAATGGTAGGAATATATCTGTACCGGCCTTTTGTCTACAACTAAATGACCAATCAAATATTCCCACGACAATAAAAGCACCAAGCTAAAATAAGATGGGAAATGCTCTTATGAGACTTTCGAAAACGGCATTACGTATTTTTTACTTGTTTAAAATAAAAGTTGAACAACGATCGCTGTCTTTAGAGACAAAAAATCTGAAACCCGCGCAAATACATTGCGTTTCACGTGGTACCCTGATATGTCGTTGCATGTGCGGGCCTCACATGTACATTCGTTAATATCGTTTGAAAAGAAAGGGTTGTGATTTCCTTTATCAGACTTACCGTTAGTAGTCCTGGTCAGATTATGCTGAGGTGCAATAAATACAGCCGCTACTTTGCTCGTTGCCTAGTTATACAGCAGTACAAAGAAATAGAATTAGGTTTTTGAAAGGTTTTACTAACACGAAGACTACACTACTCCCCCAAAAAAGCGAAAATCTCACCTGGAACATAAGTCCCATCATGAAAACCATACAGATACAAGAGACTATATCGCCATGATTGGTAATGACGAATTCATGGCTGAGAATCGGGGCATTCTTGCCCGTTTTTCGTCGGCCAGGCATTTTTTTCTGCGATAAAGCAGAAAGAAAGGAGAGAAAAGAAAGAAGGTTACTCGGGCCCAGGCTTTCAATGCCATTTGATTTGTTACCAGACTGCTTCCGTTGTGGGTTGGACTGGGTAGGTTGGGGACAATAAAAGAGTTCATGAGCAGAAAATGTGGTTTTTAATAAATGTTGATTGTAAAGATTTGAAAACTTTGCGAGATCGAGAAATGTGTTGCCCTACTTCTGCACAAAAACTGGGCAATGATGGTTAAACATGAATTTAAAAATAAAACCCTCTTTGGGCCCGAAAACTCTTCGGAAGTTTTGAGACTGTTTTGAGGAAATGTACACCTGGCTGGAGGAAGAATAGTAGACTTAATAATCATTCAGTCCTAAAATATAAAGAGTTGAGGTTTTGTCAGATCAGAAGCAGGATAGGGCTGGGAAAATCACATACAGTCAGAATTGAGAATTCCTCCATCGTGGAAGGCAGCATTGCCGAAAGATCAGCGTTTTATTTGCAATTATCAGCGTTTAACTTACCACCTTCCCCCTATAGTTGGAACCACTCGCAAACGACCACCTCTCACTATTTCGCTGGAGTATGTACCGCCCCAAAGGTAGGGCTTTTGCACCATCAGTTGGGTCTCTGAAAACGGGTATAGATTTTGCCCATTTTGGTCTGAATCAGGAAGACAGAGTAACTGAAGCGAAATCGTAAAGATCTTTTAAGAAATCTTGTTGGAGCTCTAGTCTAAAAATGATGACTTAATTTCTACCTATACCAGGTCTGAAAACGGGTGTGGAAAATAACATTTTCTTAGCCTAAAATAGAGTCAGGATTTAGAGAACCGGGCGGCACACGCCCACCAAAAATTCCCGGGAATATCCCCTGGGCCGAGTTTTGTTACTCTTAGTAGCGGAAAGTCTTCTAGTGAAAACATAGAACAACACATACATGTTTCGTCAGTTAGAAACTCTTCCAGAAAGTGTGTCCAGCCTCTACTCGATCCTCAACTTCAACTTTAACTTCATTTATTAACAGAGACCGTCCTGTGTCTCCCATAAGCCACCTGCGGCTTAGTGATCGCTTATGGGAGGAGTAGCAAACTGATCCTGACGGTAAAGCGATGAAGAGGTTCCTGATGTTACTTAAAGTCTTGTTAGTCTTGAAAACAGGCAATTTTAGTGATTGGATCGGATCTCGTGTGGCATGTAATGCACCAGTCAGTGGGGTGGGGGGAGGGGGGAGGGTGGTGCGAGGGTTTCAAATGACTGGTGCATAATTTTCTCGGGATGGCGGGTAAACCAGGTTGGTTTTCGAGGGATTCCATCCTCAAAAGGTCGAGAAGTTTTTTCCGGTTTTAATATTTCTAATGTTTACTCGTTGATATCTAGTCTGGTTTTTTATCTGGGTGAGGGAAATTAAAATCCAAAAAAGAAGCTTAGCCTTACCATTCTTTCCTGCTTCCGGTGTCACTAGCACTGGCTTAATAGCTTATACGAACCAATCAAAATACAGACAAATCGAAGGACTGTCTTTGCATAATTTGTTCACGCGATCCATAAACAGTTCGCAAATGGCGGCAGCCGCATACCTGACTATTTTTGAAGCCTGACAAGGTTTCTCGAGGAAGATATTTAAGATTTCCCTTGCACCAGTCAGAGAAATGCCCGAAAAAGAAGTTTTGCTTCCCTTGGAACTGTGGCGGGTTATTTTAAACCATCTTTCAGTGCGGGATCTATGTCGCTGTTCCCAAGTTTGCCAAGAATGGAGGGAGTTAGTGAAAAGCTTAGATTCTACTCGTTGGAAGGAGCTTTTTTTGGCTTCAAAACGGTGGAAACATCCGAACTGGCCTAACTACACACAGAAAGAACCGTCCTCTTGGAAAGACACATACAAAGTCCATCATTTGGCTTCGAAACAGTGGGTCAACCGCAGTGTCGAGGTTCGATGTGCACCTTGCTTGTATTTGTTCAGGCGAAGATTAGATCGCCGACGTATCTTCCGTGTTGGAGCGGGCAGAGAATTCCAGACTATTAAAAGCGCAATTGCTTCGGCTTCTCCTTTCGATTGCATTCTACTTCAGCCTGGTGTTTATGATGAGCAGCATGTTTTGAGTTTGAAATTCCCAATCGAAATCTGTGGTGAAGGAGAACTCGGCGATGTCCTTGTTCAAATAGCCATCGAACAGCAAGCTTCGACCACACGAATTCAAAACATTATTCTTCAACCTGGCCCGCAAAGATCTCAAACTACACTCCCTGTCATTTTAAAGGTAGGGTGAAAAATACAGATTTGTAGTTTAGAACCCAAGGCGTTGGGGAAATTAAAAATTAGTTTCATCAGTAGGCTTTCTTATGTGGTCGCTAAAGATCTGCGCTATAACGATTATACTTCGTGCGACATTTCATAGTAAACAGACCTCCTATTCTTAGTTTATGAACTAGCTTTTTATCATACTTCTGGACAAGACTTTCATATTATTATTTAATTCACCGAGAGACATTTTATATGAAATTTCTCGAACCAGGTCTGTTATTATGTAATTCTTAGGTAACATTTACACAATTTAAATTGATCAATATATTTTTAGTTTATAGTGAAATTTACCTCTCGGACATTTGTGGCTTCAAATGTATCACATTTTGCAGGATATTCTCTCCGCCCTATTAAATTTCAATTCTTTTAACCTGAAGTCGTTTTTTTATAGCTGTGTTAAAGTACACTGAAAACTTTTTTTTTTTTAGTTTTTACGCTTATATTTCCATAATTTTCACAAATTAGTTCATGGCCGTAAGAGCTTGAATTTGAAAATTGTGGTAAAAAGTTGACTAAACTTAGCTTGTTAGTTCTCTTTTTTATCACATCTTATTCTGTGTAAATTTGAATTAATTTCCTCTCTAAAAAATCTTTTCGCCCTCTGTTTGTGTATACTTGTACCACATGTACTATTTAAGGTAGCAAAAACCAGCCGCTAGATACAAAAAATAAGAAGTTGGTTTGGCTAGCATATTTGTGAAATATTGTATGTATATGGTGCGTGGCTCTTTTTCTTCCTTTTTTGTGCGTATACAGGCCAGGTGGAAACATCAAACATTGCTCAACAATTGGCACGTGCAAAGGTTTGACATATGAATCAATTACATGTATAAATGTGCAAATCTAAGGATCAACAGATTTGTATTTGGATTGATCCACTGTTCCATTTGGCTGAGCTCGTTGAGTCAAGTGAAAAAGATTTACTTCAACTCATACATCGAACTTCTCAGGTGCTAAACCTAATGCATAAATTATTTGTGATTGCAGCTACGTAGCTTTTGCTAGTGTAGACAAAAATTGGAAAGAGTGATGACGACGTTGACGGTGCTCTCATGTTAGGTTTTTGTGGCTACTGCCTCCCTTTAGGGAGCGTAGCCACTATGTTGTGGCATTGTGAGTAAGTCTGTAAGTCAGTAAGTCCATAAACTTGCACAGGAAGTCCACCATCTTGGTCTGATTGAAAGTGTGGCCGCGCATCAAAAAAGGGGTTAAAAAAATGCTTTTGGCGATGAATTTCGATGGCAGAAGTATTTTGCAGAGAAAATGGGAGCGGTTTGGACCAACAGCTATAAAATAAGAGGAAAAATCGTGGTATAAAAATATTTGTGATGCGTCTCTGTTGTGCTTCTGCCCCACAGTTCTTTGACTGTACCTGTATGACGACCACGGGGTTCGAGCCCTAGGCTAGCGGTGAATTTTTTCTTTTTTATTCGCCCTCTTTTTTCTTGGCTTTTTGTTTTTCTTTAAATTCCTCATTTAATTTTCTACAGAGCACAGTTAGGGGTCTTACCAAATTTAAGACACGAGGGAGACTTTCAGGTTTACGATGGTTAACTTCCACTTGTGGACTGGATCATCCAGACATTGAACTTGATGAGAAGATGAGCATTTTCTCTTCCACTCCCCAAGATCACGGGGGATGTACAAATTCCAGCTGGCTGGAAAGTGGTCTGAAAGTGAGAAAATGTCATGCTATGCCACTCTTGAGAACCTGTATGAGCCAAAAATGGACGGGATTTTGACCATTAGCTTCAAAATAGCAGTGGAAACATGTCTTGCATCCTACTTCACTGATGAGTTGTATCAGCTTTGTATGACATATGCTTTTCATTGCCATGAAATGCGTTTACATCGTTTTTTCACTGAGCAAAACTCTTGAGAGAATTTGAAAAATCCTTGGTGAAATTTTTGAAAAATTGTATTTACAACATTGCGGACAGCCAGATCAAGATATTTTCTTGCTTTTTAATTCTTGTTCCAAATAAGAAAATCATAGAAAGAAAAGTAGGCTATGGATATTTTCTAATTTCTTAGCACTTCATTTTGCAGCTGTTAATTTTTTTCCAAACAATGATATATTGCATACTATGACATCATTTAAAACACTTTTTCCTGCATGGCCATTATAATACATAAAATTATGTGGCAAATTTTCCATCTACTGAACAAGAATAAAAAGGTAATATTATTTTGATAGTGAGATAAACTTTTAAGAACCAAAATAGCAAGAATTTTTTCTGCCTGCTAATGAAAACCTTGTCCTATGTCAATTAAATACTATTTTTTTGGCATTTTTTGTACTTATAATAAAGCCACTTATGAAAGACAACAGCCTCTCTCTACTGAATACATTACACAGTGCAATGAATGTTCTGTTTTGAATGTGTCATAGTTGTGTTAATGGCACTGAAGGTTTATCTCCAGTGTAATATCTTTTTCCACTACATTTTTAATGACAGACTGTTGAGTTAAACACTTCTTTTGATTGTCATTTAACATGTAATTTTAAAGATCATAGAGTCTAACAAGCCATGTACACTGTTTTTGACCACATTCACAAATCAGAAAATTTTTCTCTCGGTCTATTTAAATTAGAGTCATAATACATGTAGGTGTTCTGTGCCATTGACATAATCATGCATAATGTTTTTAACAGTAGTTGTGAAAACAAAATCAATTTAATCATATCTTACAAACATAACTTTAGTTATATGTTAGATATTCAGAGTTTTCCGAGGAGAGCAACAGGGCAGCTGCTTGCCCGCTGACTCAATATTACACCTTTTATATTACAGGAAGTTTTCCCTTGTGTTAATTACCATATTGAAGAAAAAAATATATACAACGCAGTGCGTTTCAAATAAAGGAAACAGGGGGTAACATTTAAAAATGAATGAAATAAAGGCAATGTACACAAAGATTTGAAACTTGTTGCGACAATGGGGACAAAAAAATGCAAAATTCAAAAAGCAAACATTATTCGTGTATTCTTTAAATTATTTTATTATATGGCTTCAATAGAATACACGCACTGATTAGCCGTTTTCTCGTGATGACTGGGCATTGCAAGCTAGGTGTCCAAGGCATTACCATGTGTATTTAACTTGATAGTGGTCATCTTTATGGACATCCATGTTACGGTCAATAAATATTGACAGCTGTCAAAAATGGTATCTGCTGATCATGACCAGTGTCAGCTGACTGTATCGCGGGTTCAAGTGTTCAACTCATTGAGGTGACGTGCTTTTAAAAATTATCCGCTGACCAGTTGTTGGTTTTAATTGATCGCAGGCTCAGGTCCACGACGAAAAGGCCATATAATAAATAACTTACCGGTATTAACATTGTCTATCGCTTCGGTCAATACATCAAGGCCTTAATCTGAGATTTCCCTGTAATAACCAATTGGATGAGGTTAACAAGTAGTATATGTAGAGGATATTACATGGCCGTGCAGGGATACAGATTTTATCTGCCAGTGCTGAAAGTATCTCTCAGGAGTGAGCGAAGAGAATGAGTGAGAGATACTTTCAGCATGAGAAGATAAAATTTGTATCCCCAAGCGGCCATGTAATGTTCTGAATATTTTACAGATACTGATTAAATTCCTACATAAAACACAACTTTTTTTAAATTCATTTTCGAAACAGCAAAATAGTGTAATTAAGTGGTCACCTATCGCAAAATGCCTGTCACAAAAATGTTATGAAACTCGGATGTAAAGTTATAAAGGAGAAATAAAGACGATAATACTTTTATTTTCTGTTTGAAAAAGTCAAAAGTCATGTTAGTAACCATGGCGACACCAATATCCTCACACGTGAAAGAAAAAAATAGTATCTTCACTGCGTGCGATGAAGATATGATTTTTTAGTAAAAGGAAAAATCCTGGTATTTCATCAGTATCTATATAGTAAAGGGGATTAAACAAAGAAGTCTTAAGTAATTACCAATTCGATGGTTCTTTACAGTTTCATCTCTGATACTGGCGGATCAATAGTGAGCAAAAATGTACTCCTCTTTCGTGGGTGTCAAGAATGTCTGGAGTGTATTGAGTATTTGGGGTTAAAAATAATGGAAATTAAGGTTAATGATACGGAAATTATTTTACTTACCCCAGTGGGGAGGAGGGCTCTCCCTTATTTGGCTTAAGCGGGTATGTTTTGTTGAACAGGGTGTGGTTTTCCGGGTCTTGAGTTGTAAACGGGGTATAAAATTTCATTACATGTGAAGCATCTTGAACAGGGTGTCTTTTTGGTTTGGAAGCCTTCTCAAGGAATTTGAAGGCCTGGCAACAATAAGCATTCTACATTTGTGGTATTTATTCCATGATGCTGGTTTAAAAAATTGCTCAATTCAGTTTGTGTAAAGGAAATGAACCAGGGTCATTATGAGCTGTCAAACAACACCTCAGAGACAAATTTGGAGAACATAGATGCTCCATAGAAAAAGCCTTAAATCAACATCACTTTAGCCATCCTTCTGCTGTTTCAGACCACTTCTCTCTTCCAGATCATTCCATCAAGGACATAGAACTCATTCAGTTTCCATAAGGCCCGTTGAGGACTTATAATAATTTCTAAAGGCAAAACACTTGATTATGAGGTTTCTTGTTTCACTACCTATTTACTTTGCTTGAGTACCTCCCCCTCTCCCGCCCCCCACCCCTTTTAGGGTACATGTAAATACCATTTTTTCAAACTTTTTTCAATTTTAATTTAGGTTGGTACTGGACATGTTCAAGTTGACAACTGCGTTCTTGAGCAGGGTCAAGTTCAGGTATCATCTCCTGGCAGTATTGTTGTCCGCTACTGCACCTTTAATAATGCCTGTATCACTCTACGATCAGTTGGCTTTAGTAGGATTGAAAACTGCCTATTCAGCACAGACGAAACGTCAGCAGTTGTCATAGAGGGTCTTCCACCAGTCACTAGACAAAGACCCATATCCAGACCAATCGAGGACTGGATGACATCAAATGGTATTGACTCGCTGGGTTTAGAAGACTTATATGACCTGTCAGTTGTTGATGGCGATCAAGGAATGAAGAATGGAGCAAAGTTAATGTCGGGGAAAGCCATTGAACCACAAAATGAGAAATGTTTAGTGCCACCTGCTAAACTTCCTGACGAGCCAATGAAAGGACACAATGGTAGTCAGGTGACTGTTTTAACAAACGATCTCAGTCAAACTAAGACTTCACTTGGTGTTGGATGTCACACGCGGAGATACTATCTTGATGCACAGTGTCGCGAGGTTGTGAGGTCTATCCATGGTTGTATTGTAAGAAAAAATCGTTTTTGCATAGGAAAGGGGGCCGTGCTTGTCAGAAGACGAGGACATGCGTGGATTGAGGGAAACGAAATTGGCCGTTTATCACACGGTATTAGGTGTCTCACAGGTGCAAAAGTTGTGATACTTAACAACAGAATACACGACTGTGAAACTTCGGGGATTTTTTTCAGAGAACGATCTACTGGTCTGGTTGCAGGAAATCACATTTATTCCAACAAAGAAGCTGGTACGGACATTCGTAGTGGTTCAGACCCAATCTTACAGCACAATCACATTCACAGTGGAAAACGTTCTGGAGTGGTTATTTTGGACCGTGGTAAAGGGATTATTAGAGACAATGACATTTATGATAATAAAGAGGCAGGAGTTTACATTCTTTATCGTGGAAATCCCATTGTCAAGTGAGTTACAAATCATTTTAATTTTGCAAAACATCGCTAGCTGCAGGTTAATGATGTAGATTCATTTTAGCATAGGGACGTGTTATCTTATTAATAGGGAGCTTAAGATCCGACGACGGCGACGGCAACAAAACAGCAAAAAAAGCAATAGGTTTAGATTAGCAAAACCACAATTTTGCACGTGCATCACGCTTTTTTGTACATTTCTGTGCCGTCGTTGCACGACTACATGTGAAAATGCCCAATTTCACGTTTTGCTGGAGGACGGGAACACGAGACAACAACTCTCTTTTTCTTTTCTTGACCTTTGATACAGTCCTTTAGAATCAATTCCAAAAACATTTACCAGCATTTGACGAATTAAACGAGATAGAATAAGCGTCATAAAGTTTAAAGCAGCAAGCATTCACTTTTTAAGTGATGTTTTGGTAGCTGTCCCCGTCGTCGGATCTTAAGCTCCCTAACAATGATAATAGGACTGAGTGGAGTCCAATTCGGTCTGTAATCGTACGAGATATTAACAAAATCGGACGACCATGTAGCTGGAGTCCGATTTGTTTAATAGTCACGAGTATGAAGTTCTGTTACCAATTAATCATAACTACAACACAATTTGTGATGTTTTAGCCCCCTTGAAAATAAAAAAACACAAGAATTTTCAAGAATTTTCTTGCTAGCAGTTGAAAAAGAGCCATTTTAGTGCATATGGCACGTACTGTCCGATATTACATAGGCATGATGCGTACTGTGCGATTACACTGTCCCGTTAGTTCTGAAATCAGGACAGTTGATAGCCAGTCAAATTTGAGAATTTTGTTATAGTTATGATTAAACCGGTAAATGTACCTTAAACATGTCCAATATATTTCATTGTAGACACAACAGAATCTGGTCAGGACGAGCAGCTGGTGTTGCTGTGACTGAGGAAGGAAAGGGCCACATTCTGTACAATGACATTTATGGGATGGAGTGGGGTGGCGTAGACATCCGCAATGGTGGTAACCCTGTGGTGTCTAATAACTGGATCAGGGATGGACATGCCGACGGAATTGTCATTGGAGAGGGTGGCAAGGGAGTCATCATGGATAATGACATAAGAGGTATTTAATTCTCAGTGTTATTGGAGGAAAAGCCCATACTCTTACCCGGGTTTTGAATTAATTTCCTCATGACATCTCGCTACCATGTAGCAGACTCGCCACCAACGAATAACTCTGAAATAACTGACACAGTTTAATACCTAGGATTACTTCCCTAAGATTAATTTTAACATTTTTTACTTTTTCGTCAAGCTTCTGCGAATTTAAAGTCGACCCAAATACAAGTCTGTCGATCCTAACTGACGATCCTTGCGTTGAACGTCTTATGCTCTCGATAATGCAAATACTAATAATACGTGTACAGGTTTTGTGAATGTAAACTTTGACATTTGAGAGATTAAAAAACTGGCAGAAACGTTTCACAACCACTAGTCATTTCTTTGCGATATGAAAATAAGGCAACGGTTAAGAAATTTCCGTTCATGACGGTTCAAATCAGTGCTAAGCCAAGTTCTATTTTTGGTGGCGAGGTGACCAGGTACCGGTGAACCGATTTTTCCTTTTTCGGAGGAAAAAAAACAGTTTTTGTGTTACACTTCTGTGCTGTAGGTCTTTTGTGGAATTTGGCTGTTGTTCAAGATTGCCTCTGCCTGATTCCATTACATCTGAATACCTAGCTCTCTCTCACCCCTAAAAATAAGGGCTCATCATGTCCCACCGGGATTTGAGTTCCTGACCTCACAGACACTGCCGGTGTTGTATCACTGACGGTAATGAAACTACTATAAAGCCCAGTTTGCGGATATGATTGCTCCAATCACAAATTTCGTCAAGCGTAGTGATCATATGGAAACCAGCCTTAAATGAAACTTCGGAAATTCGGACTTTGATTTATTTTTGTGGTCCACATTGAGTCTTATGCCTGCACTTCTTTCTCAGTCAGTCCAAGCCCTACTTGTGTGCATTCTGTGGAAAATAATAGTATAACGGGTATATATGCGATTGCTACGATTATTAAAGAAACCAGGGCTTTGTTAATGAATCTGATTCATGTTTTTTTTTTAAGATTCTGCTAATGCTTGTTCTTGTAATAATATTTTAGAATTGAGGGTGAAAACGAGTACGAGATTTAACTTAAAGTTTTTGCGCGTGTTCTCAAACAAAAAGACACCCGGGAAACCTTCATTTTCCTTTTTTTTCACCGAAAAAGTTAGTACGGTTATTTATACTGAGGGAGGTTAAGCCCTCTCCCGATAGCAAAAGGATAAAACTTCTTACATTTCATAACTTGTTTTTGCCACTACGACATTCTCCCTAAAACCCGTTGTAGAATGACGACGACGGCGATCACGTTTTCCCGCTGGTTCACGCGCGTGCACTACTTATTATTGGGAAAATCTCGTACTCGTAGTCGTCCTCGTCCTCGAATCTAAAGCTCTCTATTGTCATCCAGGAAACAGTGGTTGTGGAGTGTGGATCCTCACTGTCTCCAAGCCACTCATCTACGGAAATCGAATCGCGGACTGTGGAGACAGCGGAGTGGCCCTTGTTAGTAACAGTGACCTGCATCATGATAATCAACAGCTTAGCTCACAGTTTTCGCAGTCAGAGCAAGAGGTAAGTCGAGTAATGTCGTGTCTTAACCCTTTCACTGCCAAATGTGGCCAAAGGCAAATTTCGACCAAATTTCCAAATTTCGTTTTCAAAAATTTTGACAAACAAATAGCATCATGTGAAAGTACAGGCAGAGAGCTTTCATTTGAATGGTCACATCATAGGATTTCGTCCGCAGACTCAAAAGTTAGAGTCGCCTTACAAAACTCCATCAAGTACTCTGGCAGTGAAGGGGTTAATACAGCATGTGTCAACCTCATACCCAGGGTTCTCTCCTACCCGTCCCTACGGAGCTAGAGAGAACCTGGGAACGAGGTTGTACATGTATATGGCTGAATCCGCGAGCGGGCAAGGTGAAGCGAATCCTGTGTTCTGATTGGCTATCGGAGCGGGCAAGATCGGCTCATCTTGCTGGTCCATCCTGCGTTGGTCCTGCAAGAAAAATTTCTCTTTTTGGCTATTTCATAAATCCTTTATTGACCAAGTTTGTTTCATCAAGGTGGCTGAATGTTGGCCTGTTCTTTTTTGCGTTTTTTTGTTGAGTGGTTTTAGTGGGAAGATTTTGGTGTTTTGAATAGGTGGTCGCACATGGAGGTTAATTCGACCTTATTTGATGTTGTTTGGTGTTCTCATCACTTATGTCTTACTACCGTTAGCTATGGAACTGTGTACAGTCCCCATCCCCTCCCCTGCCGAGGGAAGGAGATGGTGCACGGCTACCGTGAAATCTTTCTGGATTATTCAATTGTTTTATCCTCATTTAGGAACAGCAAATGCAACCGTTATTCTTTGATGAAGATTTGTCTTCCGCTTCCAACTTTGACGACCATGAGCAGTCAATTGATTTGAACGGTAAGAGAACAAAGTTTCTCACCTAAGTTACAATTAGACTGTTTCAGGAGGAGCCCCTTATTTTCCTCGGGGATGATAGGGCGTGAGAAGTACACGAGTGTGCGTGCGCGTGCAAGCTCCCCATGAGGAAGTTTTATTCTCTCTTCCCTCTTTCCCTCTGCTTCTCAGCTTTCTCGTGGGTGAAATTTTTCGCGCGCGCTCACGAGTTTCAATCGCTCTGCTATCTAAGAGGAAAATAAAAGACTAGTTGTAGTGCAGTATGTTTCGGAAAGGCCTGGCAAAATAATTATTCTGGCCAATCCCAAGACAGCTAAAAGTCAAATAAGTCCATTAGATCTTTAAGCGGATTGTTGTTGGCGCCAGTCGCGGGAAAATGTCTGATTTGTTTTGCCTTCCACTTCTGATTGGCTTGAAAATTGTCTCGAGATTTTTCAGTTAATCGCGAAGCGAGGATGCTAGACAACTGAAAACCACGGCGGCCCAACCTTTATCCGCCCTGTTGAAAACTGTTCTAAAAGTCCGCTGTGCAACGCATCATCAGAGAAGTGTTCTACAAATAAATAAAAGGAGTAGATTGTATTGTGCTTTTTTCTTTTCATGTTTAACAGGCCCTCGACCAGACAAGAACTTTGCTTGTGTAGACAACAACACAATTTTCGACAACGCAGGTCACGGTATCTATTTTTCCGGCAGCGAGGGGCTGCTTATCAGGGGCAATAACGTGCACAACAATGAAGGCTGCGGTATTAAAATCGCTAAACCAGCGGAAATCACCATTGAGGACAACAGTGTCTGCAGAAACAACAGCTCCGGTGTAAGTATTGAAATAGCCTGCAGTGCCAATGTCAGCGGAAACGGTATCTATGGAAACCGAAAGCACGGAATTGTCGTGTCTGGAAAGGGCTTGATCAAGGAAAATGACGTTTTTTGCAACGTTTTAAGTGGGGTTGAACTGAGGGGTCCTGGAGATCCTTACATCACTAGAAATCGCATACAATCCACCGACCACTACGGCGTAAATATTCTCGAAAACGCGCGCGGATATGTGGATAGTAATGACATTTACCAGTGCAGCGCGGCAGGTTTGTATCAACATCCCGACAGCACAGTGCTGGTGATAAACAATCGCACAATTCCGGTCAATACCAAAAATGGTCGTCAAGTGCGCATCGTCAACGAAGGTACTAACGACTGCAGGCACGACCCGGTGGGACTGGATCTAGACTCGCCTCCGCGTCCACTACTTCCTGATAAGAACAGTAAATTTCCGAGGCCGGCAATGTCCCGGATTTCGATGTCATCGTCAGGGAATGGGCACTTAGTGGCGGGAATGACGTCATGTAATGGACGAAGTCGTTTCTGCGTGGTTTCTTGATTAACACTAAGCTGGTCGGACATTCCGGCTACAATAACCATCACATTCCGTCGTGAGCCCAACTAATAATAAGTATCTTGTCAGCGTCTTAGACTTTTAGTTTGAAATTAGATTTCGCTATTTTCACAATCGTCCGCATAATCCAATATGGTAGTTGAACTTCCGCGAGGTACTCGTTTTCAATACAAGGCTGGAGTCGAGGTTATCGACTCCAGACCTGTTCTTCACTGTGAATGACTGAGCCATAACACCCAAGGCTCTGGTGACGAGTATGAGTCAACACACGTTAGTCACTAAAGCATGCTCAATTGAACAGGAATATGTTTACTGCAAGCGTGCGTTTCCCCTTTAAAACGATTTAATGTCATGTTTCACGTCGGCTGTTGTTTGCAGAAAACAGTCTTTATCCATTGCTTTACTTTCATAAGCTATTTTAAATGTCGATAAACATAAACACAAAATTGCTTTCTAACCAGGTACCAAAAATTTTCGGAAATGTCGTTCGGTAATTTTCGTTTTATTTTTTTCATTTACCTGTCGTTTTTGCCGAGGAGAAACAGGCGCGGCTGTGAAGACCTGAAAGCCTGAAACTTGTTAGTCTTCCTCCCAGTCTCGTCCGCTGGCCAGTTCGTACCAACCGAGTGACGTTTTCCCGACAAGCTTGACAGATGACGTCACGTCCGAAATCGCCGAGGACGACTGGGAACGAGGCTGTCTTCAGTCTTCCGGCATGTGTTCTTTGTGTCGTCACCAAACGCTGCTTCCTGTTCGATGGTGTTTCTTTTAATGACCATGTTCTCTAAAGAACATACGCACTAGATGCTTATTGCATTTGGACACTTAATGAGAAAAATATGTGTTCAGAGATTAAACTAAACATTTTTATCCCAGTGTAAAACACATTAAAAGTCTCCAATTTGTAAGGTAAAAAATATATAACTTTTGATATCAAAATTTACCGAACGTCGCCATTAATCTATCTGCAATTGCGCAGAAACAAACAAACAAACAAACAAAATAGTTAATATTAAACACCTTTCTAGTAAATTTATTTTGCATAATAGTTATTTATGTTTTTTCGCTTATTTTGCTTATTGTAAGGGTCAAGGGTTGCCACTCAGTTTATCTTCCTGAATCCGCCTTTGACCTTAAATACGAGAAATTTCCAGTTTTTCGATGTATTTATAGTTTGCATTTTTTTGTTTTGATTTGTTTTTGTTTCTTTTTGGTTGTATATGTATGTCGTACTTTATACCTTTTCCGCCTCGTCCCCAGGCTGTCCTCTACTCGTCCCCGGAGCGATATATGACAAGTAGGAGAGAACCCTGGGAACGAGGTTGCCTTCCCGGCATTCCGTTCAGTGAGCACACAATAAAACGAGGTCGAGGCTTGAATGGAGAATTCCATACAAATCGCTGAAGTTGTCTCTTCAAGCCTTAGGCCATTTTGTCTCTTCTTGATCGTGAAGGAGAAAGATAGGCTCTTGCTGAACCGCGTCAAGGCTTTGAAATCACCTCAGGCCGAATTTCTAAACTAGTCAATCTTCTTTTCTCTCGTCAAAACTAGTTTTTCGATCGCGAGCATCCGTTTATTCGGATAAACCGATGGTCATAACTGAGCCCGGTGAACCAAGCGCACAGCTATTAGGTCTGGGTTCAAAACAGTATTCTAGCAACACGCAACGCATGTTCAACGAAGATTTGTACTCGATCAGTCATGCAGATTATTTTCAAGTCCGCAAAATCGAGCATGCAAGTGAAAGAAAGGCTCTGCTAGTACCGTGGAACCTTTCACGGAAATGCTGGAAGGGCCTAATTTTTATCATATTGTGAACATGGCAACAGAAAACAGGCAAAGACGTGCTACTTTTCCATACATAAAAGTGTGAGTAACTAGCTACTCGATTAAAAAATAGAATATTGAAGAGAGTTTGTTTATTGGTACTAAAATGTGTGTATAAAAGATTAAAAGCAATAATAGGTGTTACTTAAGGAATTCAGCTTTCACAACCAGATGATTAATTTGAACGTAAATTATACCTCTATCTAAGCTAATTTAACCCAAACTTTGGTCTTTTGACTCGACTTTAACACCACAGATTGGATTAATTGTGTGGAATGAAATTTGATTAAATCTTATACTTGAAGAGTAAACGGCTTGTTCTCAGTTTCTTTATACTAGCTCTACTTCTTCTCCAGGGATCTCTTCTTGCTCGCCGATAGTGCGCGTTGTGCCTTAAGGTACGGTAAAACGGGCTAAAAAACGTGTTTTGCCACATTGCTGTAAAATAAGTTGAAAAGCAATGGTAGTCTTTACACTAGAGCCTAAATAAGCTAAGACATATTTCAAGACAAGTAAATTTTAATTACTTGAGATCTTACTTAGGCCTTTACACATGAATTTTTGGTTAAGTAAAACTTAGCGGCTCTTAAGTCTTACTTAACAGCCTAGTGTAAAGACAACCAATGTTGCGCGTTTTACCACCCACGTTCAATCAGGTTGTTGCAGGTCGCGAAGAGTTGTTGCAGAAAGTAGAGAGTAGTTCTACTTTTGCAACAGCGTTGGTACGTGTTGCGCGTTTTACCGGCCCAAGGCAAACTTGTTTTGCAGCAAGTGACGTGACTCCCGTGTACCCGTGTATGGCGTGACTCCCGCGTAATTTTATCCAATCAGAAGCCAGTATACACACAACCTGCAGCAACGATAATTTTTTGGCAAGACAGGTTTGAATGTGGGTGGTAAAACGCGCAAAAAAGCCTTTCAACTCGTTTTGCAGCTATGTTGCAAAACAAGCTGCACATTTTCTTGCCCGTTTTACCGCAGCTTTACGAAGACTGCACGGCTCCCAGTGAACGGCGCCTCGATCGCGTGTTACACCCTTCCTACGACGCCCTGCGCCTTGCCGCCTGGGGACAAGGCAGAACTACATCAAGTCAGCCCAATTAACACCCCCAAATATACCGACACAACAGGCCATTGTGTTTAGACAATTAAGGTGGCTCTTTTATCCTGAATGGCTTTAGGTACAGTTTCTTCGAAGAAAACGTCTCCCGGTCAGAAGGCCTAGGGTCCTATCTGGTCACCTCGCCACCAACGAAATCGCCATCAAGCATTAATTGTTTTGAACCTTGATTCAAGAACGGAAATTTCTTAACTGTTACTATATTTTACATTTCACACGAATGACCAGTGGATGTGAAAATTTTCTGTCAGTTTTTTTTATAATCTCTCAAATGCCAAAGTTTACACCCACCGAAGCTATACATGTATTATTACTGTTTGCATTATATACCAAGAGCATCATGAAAGACGTTCGACGATTTCAAGGATCGTCAATTGATCGACAGATTTGAATATGGGTCGATTTTAAATTCGAATACACTTGACGAACAAGTAAAAATCTTAGGTAGGCAATCCCGGTATTAAACTGTGTCAGTTATTTGAGAGTTATTCGTTGGTGACGAGTCGACTTATTGGTGGCGAGATGACCGCAAACCCGCCTACCCGAACTATCCTGGGCGAGCTAAAAATATAACCTGCGATCAGGCGTTTTTTTTTAAGGGAAAGCGTGGAACAAAGGTTCTTTTCCCCTGACTATTTTTATGCATACTACTGACATGCATGTCTGCTACGCTCTTTCGAACTTCACGTCTTGTATTTCTAACCTTATCTTCCGACTTATTGGGCGACGAATTCCGCCTAAATGAACGACTTATACTTAGATATCATATGGAGTCAGGTTCGTTCAAAACTGTCCGTCGCTGTCTAGACTCAAGCATTGGAATTCCGGTCCTTGTTCTTCCAAACATTAGAATTCTGACTTTATTCTTCCAAACATTGGATTTCTGACCTTATTCTTCCAAACACTGGAATTCCGATCCTTATCCATCCATGCACTGGAATCCCGATCCTGCTTATCCATCTAAACATTGGAATTCTGATCCTTATTCTTCCAAACATTGGAATGCTTATCCTTGTCTTTCCATACATTGGAATTCCGATCCTTATTTTTCAAACAAGCGATTTACCTTTTTTACTGCCACTACTTCTTACGTAAGATTACAGCATTACATTCAATTTTAGATACAATTCATATCGTACCACTGGTTACAATACAAGATATCTTAATCTTGAAAAATAATACAGTTATAGTTGAACAAGAACAGTTTCGTAAAATAGGTCATATAGAATGATCAAAACGGCGAGTGTTGGGGAGACCTGAGAAAGCCAAAGGCTTGTTCAAGGACGGTCCCCCTGTGATTTGGTCATTGGTTGACATAATTTATATCAGAAGAATTTATAGCAGAAGAATACAGCAGACTACAGTCAGCAATTTCAAAGGTACGAGAAAGAAAGTCACAAACATAGAGAGAAGAAAAAGTTGTTGAGCTTGAGACGGATAATGAAAGGGAATTCCAAATTTTTGCACCTAAGTAATAACGTAAATCCTCTATTAAGCCTCGCCTCTTTTCAGGGAAAGAAAGATAATAAGCTCTCCTTCCACAACTAAGCCCCCCATCCCCTCCCCCAATTATTCTTCACTAAAGAATGATAGACTGTATCAGTCAACCACGACTGTAAAACTTTCGTGTGCACTGATCCGGGATGGCCGGTTTATTTATACCAACTGGAAGTTCAGATTTGATCACTGAACCTCGTCTGTATGACCTGCGACCTTCTTGTACTTAAGCTTTTCCACTTTGTTGTCTAGTTCTCTATGGAGAACTGATACCGTCGTCTTTTCTAAATCAAATATGCCCCCCTCTCAAATAGGGCCCCCCCGAAATGGGCTTGAAATAATTAAATCCTGCGGGGAGCTTAATCAGGATAGAGGATTTCAGGTAGTAAACTGTTTTTAAAATATTTTTTCGACAAACGGTACAATTATGACCTTATCTACGGTAAACATTTGTATTCTTATCTTTTCTTTCCACTCACTGGAATTTTTATCTTATCCTTCCAATTGATTTGGAGACTTTGGAAATCGAAAAGTTTAGAACTCGAAACATTTGAATTTAAGAGTTTGGAAGTCCATGCATTTCAACAGTTCCGAGTTCCAAAAACTCCTACTTTCAAAACGAGGCTAAGTGCAAAACCCTTGTTGTGAAAATGAGTTTTATTTGCATGAGATTCATATCAATGACATCAATATCTTCGCCCCTGACCTCGCTTTAAAACAGAGGCTTCAGGCAAATCATAAATGGCCTATTGAAAGGTCTGAATTGACATTTGAATTCAAGTTTGGAGTTCCTAACATTTGAATTGAAGGTAGAGTTTTGACTTTTAAACGTTTGAATTTAAAAGTTTTGAAAGGCAAACATTTGAATTCAAACATGAATAGAGAAGAGTCGTGGATTCAAATGTTTTGCTATAAATCTCTTAATTTGAAAAATAAATTGAAAAATTTGGAATAACAAACTTATGAATTTAAATTTTGGAATTCCAAACTCGTTATTTCCAGTAACTGAAACTCCTAATTCTTTATGTCTTGTAGTCATATATTTGGCAATCAAATTCCTTGAATTTATTTAAAATGTTTGCCGGAAATCAAAACTGACTTGAATTCAAAGTTTGAAATCTCGTAAGATCTGTAACGAGATTTCAAATTACATTCTTCTACAAAAAGAAGCTTCTAAGAATTTGGAAGGTTGGGATTCTCTGAGATGACCAGATTCCATTTTAAACAATTATTGAATGAGGTTTTTGTGATGATATCCGGAAATCGCAGTCGTAGGAATATGAGCGCCTTTTCTTGCGCGGTTTCCGGTTTATTAACCTTGATTGCGTGGAGCCTGGGGAGTACACCGGAAGTTATTTGGTTGTGCGATCGAGGCTTCAAAATGCTCCAGTTCAATGGATCTCTCCGCGAACGAAAATGAATTTCCTCGTATTCGGGAGCAAGGCTTTCCTTTCATGTAACCAGTTTTTGCTCTGATTTCGTATCCTTAACGTGATACCTTTGTTTCCAATGCCTTCGCTAGAGAATTACGTACAGAAAATTCACAAAAAACTCAACAACGAAGGCCTCGAAACAAGAAAGGTATGACTTGGTTTTTGTTATGCTTACGTGTTGTGACTTCACTTAGACTTAAATTAAGATAAGTTTGAATATGCTTACAATTAGGTTCGACATATTGTAGATTCCATCCTGGTTGTTGTCATACATGGTTACTTTTGTGAATCGAGTACTGTTCTTTAAAAATTTTTGCAGGTCAAGAAATATCTTCAAGAGCTTGATCGCCTTCAGATCACATTGGATGTCTTAAAAGTAAGTTGATATGTAAATTACAAGACGCCATTTTGATTCGGCGGACAAAAAAACAACCATGAGTAGATATGAAAAACCCTGGCATAAGGCAAAAAGCATCGTCTTTAAGAAAATGAGTATTAAAGCTTTAAAAAAAAAGCTATATGATATATGAAAACCTATATACACTGTAAAAAAAATACTGGTAAGGAATTTAGTTTTGTTCAGTTTTTTAATATTGTTATAATATATTCGGTTGCATAATTTAAAACAATAATTGCATGAGACTGAGTATCATCTGAAGAACTATGGCGATCAAGGAGGGTATTATCCATGGAGGGCGTTGACACCCTCTGAGATCTCAATAATTCTTCAGGTGATATGAGAGCCGAATTCGATAATTGTTTTATTATTTATTCAAAATAATTCCTAGTTTAAAAACAAGCTAAAACATGCTTACCTTCAAAGGTTGTTCAGCTCGGCAAATATTCCCCAAATAGAAGATGTCATCCATCAAGTTGTCTTCTTGCTGTTCTTGTTATGTGTTTAGCAAATAGTTTGCCCATTTATTCCTCGTGAAACGAGTGAATTGTTCCGCCATTTTTTACTCACTACCAAAACAACTCTACCTCATCTCCGGGTCTTCTCAGTTAACGGTCCAATAATCCGGCAATTTGCGGCACAATTGACGTCATTTTTCACATATCGGAAAATTCTTCCAAATTTGGTCAGCAATAGCTGGCTATGATGAATATTATGCATGGGATTTTAGCCAATCAGAAACGGAGAAATATTTTGAATGAATAATAATAAACAATTTTTGAATGGGGCTGAGTATGATATGAAGTACTAGATACAGATCAAAAGAAAAATTATCCATCAAGGCCGAAAGGCTGAGACAGATAACGGCTCATCACACCATACCTTTACAAAAGCCAAATTCAATTATTGTTTTATTAAATTCATTCAAATTATAATTCTAAGTTCTCAACAACTTTATCTCCTTGTAGACGTCTTTAACCAAACTCACTCTAAATATGACTAAAACCGAGTTCATGTTAATTGGATCTAGGCAGAGGCTAAGTACTGTAACAGTTTCCCCAACAATAGTGACCAACATCAATTTTCTCCTAACTATTTCCATACAATGTCAAGAGATTAGGTTATGAGAATTAATTAAATGATCACCTACGGGAAAATACCTTGATCTTTTATCAAATTCTCTCAACTTATTCTTTAAAGAAATGCATAGAGATCAGTTTGGAGAATTTGCTTGTGGATATTGGGACTAAAGGGTTAAAATATTGGCTCTATTAGTCACTAGGGTGTCAGGGTTGAAACAGATGTTTTTTTCTTGCAGATGCTCCTCAAAACTTAGAAGGCGTCCGTTGAGCCATATTTTAAGCATATTCTTGCATTTCTTCCTCTCAGTTTTAGTCAGAAATTTGTCCATTTCACATTCAGATAGTCGTGGACTCTTTCAAAATTTGTTTGAATTAATTTACGCATATTAAGCAGCTAGCTGCCACACCACTGCCTGGAAACAAAGTTGCTATATTTTATATATAATGGGGCAATAAACCACTTACCCCTTTAAGCCCCAATATCCACATGCAAATTCTCCAAACTGATCTCCATACATTTTTTTTAAGAATTAGTTGAGAGAATTAAATTATTTTGATAAAGGATCAAGGCATTTTCTCTTTGGTTATCATTTTCTTAATTCTGGTAACTTTATCTGTTGACAATGTATGGACATCGTTAGGAGAAAATTGTTGTTGGTCACCATTGGGACTTAAAGGGTTAAACTGGTTGGTTTTTGTGTACATCCTCTTGTGGTCAATGCTAGCTGGTTACAAAGATTAGCTGATTGTGCAATACATTGAATGAATAATAACTTAGCTGAACGAGTATTAGCTTGTGTGCAAGCTCTCCATTTGGAAGAGTCACGAGAAGTCACGCGAGAGCAGTGTGCGAAAGGAGACGCTAGTGCAAGGGATGGGAAAGAAATGGAGAGCATGCAATGATCTCCCATAAAAAATGTCACGGACAAATGTTTTGTCAATATGAAGACAATTTACGAGGACGCTGTTTAATTTGTTATCAATTCTGTAACTTTCACAAGATCATCCTAAGGAAGTTCCTCATGGTCGATAATTTGTCATAGTCTCACACTAAAAAATAATATTAATAATTGAATCTGTGACTTTATTTACTTTGTAGTGATGCTTTTCATTTGCAATTGTTTTCCACAGGCAACTGGAATTGGTAGAGCTGTCAATCGATATCGAAAACATGGTAGTGAAATTGGAGATCTTGCATCAGGCCTGGTGACAAAATGGAAGGAGTTGTTGAAAAAAGAACCTGGCCCCAGCCATAAATACCCTTCCTCAAATGACAGTTGTAAAGGTATATTTCACTTGAGCAGCAGCCATAGTGACTACTCACAAAGAGAAAGTGTCAGCGTGTCTTCCAGAAGTGAGGTAAAAATTGACCACAGCCAACTAAAAATCAAACATGACAAATCTGAGTACAGAACAGGGGAACTGAGAGCAAAGATAGATGGACCCTCAGAAAGTGATGATATAGACATGGACTGTGTAGATAACAAACAGGGGGAATTCCAGCACAAAATGGGAAAAATAAAAGCTAAAACACATAGACAATCAGCAAGTGAGGTGAAAATTGATGTGAACAACAAGCATGTAAAGCTCAAGCACAAAACAGGTGAAGTCAGAGCTAATAAGGTGAATGGACAATGCGCAAGTGATGAGGAGGCAAACACAGTTCATATAAATAACAAGGACATGGAACTCAAGCACAAAATTGCTGAAGTGAAAGCTAAGATCAAAGGAGAAACAGCAAGTGATGAATTAAAAATGGACCATGTGAACAGTGAGCATTTAAAATCAGAGGAAAGAATTGCTGGCGTGAAATGGAATGTAAAGCCATCCTCCTTGAGTGAAGTGGAAATGGATCATGTGATTGTGAAATCCAAGAACAAAACTGGTGAAAATAAATCAAAGGTGATCTTAAATAGTGTAAAATTTTGATTTTTGGTGTAATTGCCTCTCGATATATTTTGAGGGTCATGTGCATTATTTTAAATTCTATTTGTGAAGCAGCAGGTGGCTTTGAAACATATGGTGCATGAATCAACTGTTAACTCCATGTCAGATATAATGGGAAAAACGAGACCAAACTTTGTCTTTTGCATTCCATTCCACTACTGAAACTCAAATACTGCCAAACCAAACTTATTTAAGTGCTACAACTGTACTCCTCTGCCTTAACCCTAGCTCATCTCTTTCATATTATTAAAAACTGAATCATTGGATAATGCAATTCTAGAGCTCTGATTGGCTTAGCCATTATGGTATATGAGCCATTATACCATGCTCTCCATATATGGTCGGTGTACGCGTCAGTTTAAAATTGGAAGCTAGCTGAGATTTTTTTCCGCGAAGGATAGAATGGCGCCCGAAGCAAATTGTTTTAATTCATTTCTTAGAATGCTAGGAAATGCAATTTCATCGGGAAAATAACAAAGAAACAAAAAAGCCACAAGAGCTTGTTTGAAAGTTTAACGAAAACACATGAAAATACATGGAACTAAAGTACCTTGACCAGCTACGAGAGAAGACAAGTGTTGTTTCTTCATGATTGCGAAGCCACTCGCCGAGTCACTCGCCGATAGATAACTGCGGCTTGTTTATCCGACATGAGGAATATAAATCACAAGCAACCAGAATACAGGCTATGCAGCCATTCACTACAGCAATCGAGGCGTAAGTATAGCTTCTTTTTCTCGTTCAGCAAAACCAGCTGGTGGCTTCAAACAACTTCATAACAAGCGACCGAGGTAATAGTTTTTCTGCGTTGTTCTTACTTTTGTAACTGCAGCGAAAATCCAAATTCACAGTAATTTCGACGGCTGTTACTGAAAAATTATTTTTCTTCACATCAGCTGACAGGTTTTTTAGCTTTCCTGCTGTGTAACTTCCTAGAATTTCGATGAGCTTTTAAAAGAGTTCATCGCTACAATGTTTTTGATTTTTCATTCATCCAGTCCAGGCGAGTCCGTTCGCGCGTTGACAGTTTTGATAGACGTATGACATGTGAATAGCGGAAGTCCCTTGTCTTTTCCGGTTTGCTGTAACAAAATTCAACGAGATTTTGTGGGCGTTTTTAATAAAACAATTATTCCACTTGCGCTTGTTGGATATGAGATGATTACAGCCAACTCGGTGCTACACGTCTCGTCGGCTATTTACCATCTCATATCCAACACGCCCTCGTGGAATAATTGTTAATTATACCACTCTCCCTTAAAGGCAGTGGTTGATCCAGGGGAGGGGCCCGGGGGCCCTGCCCCCCCTTATTTTTAGACCAAAATGAGGCCCAAAGGGCCAAAAAATTTTTTTTGAGACCAGGACCCCCCCTTATCTCAGAGTCTGGATGACGCTCCTCCCCCCCCCATATCTGAAGGTCTGGATCCACCACTGAAAGGTCACCTCTCAAAGACTACACCTTAAGGTGGCTGAACACAGTTTTGCATGCGGTCAGCGGTAACTTGCGTGACGGAGAGTGTTTTAACTTAGACAAACAAACATGGCGGCGAAAAAGCAATGGTAAACAGAAGGCGATTTCTCAAAATCTACTCATTAAAACTTTGTGATATTTGGAGGAATTTTTACTTTTATCGTGTCTTAGATAATGAGAACTTGAAAATGGAAGTTGAACAGACGATTTTTGTGACACATTTAATAATTACAGTACAATTATATTACTGATTATCTAAAAACCCCTATGTTAAAATTTGGTCTAATAAGTTTTAAATGGTAATGATTAATTATAGTAAACTATGTGCAAGTTTATAGGAAAGTCTAATGAGTGAATTTTCTGTAAACTGAGCAAAAGTGAAATTTTAAGGTTGTATTCAATTGTTCATGTTGCCATGGAAACTACGAAAATGTCAAATTTTACCTGTCAGTCAAAATCTTTCATCAGTATATTTTTCACTTGCCAAGTTTCAGCTTGTGAGCTGCAACCCTTCTCTTGCCATGATTTGGCAAATGACATATACTCACAAACTGCCAAAACTGTGTTCAGCCACCTTAAATAGGTTGATGCTCTTTGTTTGCCTCCCTATGAGGTGGAATAAAGTGGCTGCCTCTTAACATTGTGTCTGTCTTGGAGAGAGTGGATTAAAGTAGGAGTGGCATGCAAAGCATTACATTTGAATCGGCCTTAGCTGTGACTGCAAATAATAATCAGCCAGTTTGCCCCTATTTGTCGATTGAATTATTAATTAAGTTTGTGTACTGCTAGCTGGATGTTTGCTCAGCCCTGCTAGGTTTTGAGTTTAAACACTGTAGTACAAAAAACTAAAAGTCTATGTGTTGTAGGCCAAATTGGCATTCAGGTTAACCCCTTTGCCCCCAGAAATTTTGCCGAAAAACGTGCTTTGAAGCTACATACAACAAAATGTAGTCAAGTGGTTTTCTGGTCACTGTCGTGCTATAAAGAGCTAAAACTTACCATGAAGCCATTTACATGTACAGGTCGTACACTTCGCGGCCTTCTGATCCGGATGCAAACTATTAGCTTGTGACTTCAGGCATGCACAGAAGGCAAATTTTTGGGATAGTTTTTGGGCTTAAAAGTGACACAAGAGTCTTGACTTTTACTTTTCGCTTTCTCTTCTTCCCTCTTTTTTTACTTTTCTTGCCTCATTTTTTTTCTTTTGCTGGGCATTTAGTAGACTTCATTTTGGTGGGAAAAGTTTTTAGGAAAGCTTTTAGAATCTTTAGGATTACAACTGTAGATCATGATGGGAAAGGTCGCTGGGTAGTGGAACAAGATTTTCATGGAAGTTTTCAGGTCAATGTTACAAGGTTTTTTGCCTTTTTCTCCTGACCAGTGTCCTTGACTGAATTGTGCCTATTCTGTCATGGTTGGAAAGATGTTTTTCGCTCTACACAAGTTAGTGGACAAAGTTGTCCTTGGCCATTAAAGCTGATGACATCACAAGCGGTAGAAGCGATGTGGATCTGCATGGGCAGTTATGGGTGGCTCAGGGGTAGATGGGTTAAAATGATCATGAATACTTAGGATTAGGAATCAAAGGATTAATAATATTGAGAATCAACCTAGGCTGAATCCTGTGATTAGGGATTAGGGAGCTTAAGCAAAGACATTTTTGAGGGACACTCGTCAACCGGAAGTGAGCCTTTCTCCCTTTTTATATGCCTTGACGCTAACAAATTTGTATTGCTAATTTTCTTTTCTCTTATGAAGAGGATTTATCCGAGAGTTTCAAACAAACCACTGCCCAATAATGCAAAAGGTTGACTTCCGGTTGACGTCCGTCGCTCAACAACGCTGTTGCTTAAGCTCCCTATTCTAACTTACCTTATTACATCAGTATTTATTTTTGTTTATTTAGGCACGATCAGCACCACAGCTCTGTGATGTTTCATTTGGCTGTGAACCAGTAAATGTTAAACAGAAGAAAAGACCCACAACCTCTGCCTCTGCTGCCATGGCAACCAAAATGACGTTTAGTGACAGTGTTAGACCTGACTTGGAACTTCCTCCCTTACCTTCATCATTGTCAGTTAAAAACTCATTGCTTCCAGAAATCCAACCAACCTATAGGCCACTGAGGATGTCAGGGTTTGGGGAAATATCTCCAAAGAAGAAAAAAGGTAAGCTGCTCTTACATGAGTGGATCGGCCTCTTACAAATGAAGCTAGGGTATTATTTTGTAAAGAAGATTTTTAGAGAAATATTAATCTATTATTCTCTTTAAATAATGTAATGATGTGCATGTGTTCTGCAACTGTGCAGGTTCTTCCTTATTGTTCTCAATGAAATGCCGACCTCTTGACTGCTATGCAAGGGTCACCGTCCTTCTCTTTATCCAGCCATCCTTCTTGAGGTCTTCTGGGTGACATTTTCATGTTATTTTCCTCTTAATAATACATGGGACAAGATCACTATAGGGTATAATATATACCAAAGCAGACTCTGTCTTCTGTTATGATGACAGATATTATGATACCTCTCTCCTCACCGACATGTCTCAAATTTAAATTGTAATGATATAAAAGGGGGTTCCTTAGGAAAGGTTCAAAGAAAACTTGCTTAGATCTCTTATCTACATACATACAAAATTAAAAAAAAGACTGTAAATAATTTGAATTAAATTGGAAATCGTCTCATTCCAGGGTAGCAAACATGCAATCATCTAACTTAAGGGTGTTGGCCTGAGGGGTGGGGACCATACTCACATAGGTCATGGCCCTTATGGGTGCACCCGCGTGTCCAAATTTGGACACCATTTACCGTTTCATTCCCCTGGCTTGGTGGCTCAGGGAAGATATAGAACTCGGACTGGTATGTCTGAATTTTTGGTTTTTACTGGACTGCAAGTCACACTGATTTAGCCTCCTTACCAATGGTAACATTACTGAATTTTATTGCTGCAACTGATTGTGTTAACAAAGACTTTTACACTGCAATTATTTATTGCGCAATCATTGTGGTATAGAGTGAAATTCATTTGATGTTTGTTTGATTTTAAGGTGTGGTCAGTGGAGAACTTGATGAGCATGCCTTGATGTCCAGAAAATCTCGTACACAAGTGTTTTCTGGGAGAAAGATAGCAACTTCTTCGGGAGGTAAGAACGGGTATCAATAATTGATTAGCTATACTGTAATGCATCTGTTGTTACAAGTATTAGTAAAAGTTTTCAAGTGTATAGGTGCTTGTCCCCAGTCGCTGCGAAGTTCAGGGCTAGAGAATTTTATTATTGTATGTACAGTCACACCTATTATTTTGAACTCCTCAAGGCGAAAGAACTTTGTCCAGATTGCAGGAGGTGTCTGTATTTCAGAATTTAATGGAATAGTAATTGACCATTGGTATCTTTCGACCAATAAATTAATCAACTGTGTATGATATATGTCCATGAGAAAATGTTACTTTTAAGTGTCCCCAATCATTGGTTCTTTTTAACGCTTAATAATGACTGTGGCACTTAAATAAGTTTTTATCTTGTTAAAGTTCTTATTATCTTATTTTTATTATTATATAAGATAATTATGCTAGTGTAATTGCGAGTGATTTTCTCTCTCAATATTTGAGTCCAAACCATGGACTTTGGAAGCAAAGAGGGTTTTTACTTGATAGAGAGGACCTGCTTGAGAAGGTGGACTATAGAAAGGAGAGTTATCTTCTCGAGTTCATGAATGTTGATGCTGCCAGGAATTTTGGTGGAGTAGTTTTCCATGTCCTTCTTGACAGTGCCAAGGGCTCCCATAACCACCCGGACTGTTGTTGTTTTAAGCCCCCACATTCGCTCAACCTCAATTTCCAAGTCTTTGTATTTGTTAAGCTTTTCTGTGGTTTTGACTGAGGTGTTGGTATTGAGGGGTGTAGTTATGCCAATGAGAAGGCAGGTTTTGTCCTTCTTGTTCTTCAGCACAATGTCCGGCCTATTAGCTGCAGTGGTCCTGTCAGTGTGTATGGGTATGTCCCACAGATTATTTAATATTATTATTATTATTATTGTTATTATTAAAGTTCTTATTATCCACTTATTATCTTATCTCATATAGTCCTTCTTGTTGGTGAAAAAATGAAAGTGGCCATTTGCACTGTGGATATGAGACAATTTTGCTGTATTGCACAAGGATTGACTTTAAAAAAAATTAATCTCATTTAGCATTGGAGAAATCCCTCTGATCTTTTGATTTTTTCTTTCTTGTCACTTATGTAGTCGTCACGTCTTTATTTGAATTGTGTATCAGAGTGCTGATGGAAAATGTTGATGGTAAGTTCAGCTTTTATATAATGTTATTGTTTTATTTCTCCCCTGCCCTGAATGATGTGAATGTATGTTTTCATGGCGTACATATGGCTGTGTCAAAAAATATTCCTGATGTTTGTGAAAATTTCATGTGTAGGTTGTCATTTTGTGAAATTTGACATTTATTTTCTCGCTCTCTCCTGAGAAATTTTGTTTGGTGTTATTACAGATAACTAAGTACATCTATAACCCTTCAAAAGTATGAAAAAGAATGCGCTATTATTTAAACTATTCTGGTACAAGGTTTTTGTCCACTGAAAATTAAATTATTCAATTTCCGGATGGATTCCTTCTTAAATATTTAGTGTGATAACTAACACTGTAAGTCCTTATGACTGTTACAAATCACAATACAGATTGTGTTTTGATGTCACTGATAAAAATGTCAATATATTACAATGGTGTCCGGTCAGACTAGGGTTGACTGGGGGTCAAGGTGCGGCCTAAAAGCCTTGATCAGCCTGGCCACTAGCTGGGCTTTGACCGGGGTGGCCAAGGGATAAAAAATTGGGGAACCCACCTCTAGCCTGGTCAGATAATGACCTGGCTTGACCAGGGTTTCCAGGGAATATGTGGCCAGCCCAGCCAACACTAAACTAGCTAGACGTAGTTTATTATAATTATTAATGTTTAATACATGTCTTGTGTTAATTGTTTTATAGCTCTTGGTGATACTGGAGGAGTGCCATATGATATTCTTCAGCCGGTTCTTGAGAAGTATGTATTATCACCAAAAACCTAACAATACTTTCATTAACCTACTCTGTGCAATGCCAGTTTTTTTTATACATGTACCTGTGGAAGTTTTCAATTGGAATTTTTTCCAATAGTGTGTGTTCTCATTTGCATGACATCTCAGAATAAAATGATTTCCTGCCTAAAGCTGCTGAGAGGGGCAGTGATGTCAGAGGGCTTGACAGTAGAGTACGCTGTTAACTGCAAACATTGCCCACTCACTGTCACTTACTGCTGTAAACTTTGTACAATTATGGGGATTTAGCTTGATTTTTCTGCAGGTACATGCTATACGCATAGCTTTCCGAATGAACTCCTTGGCTTTTTTCCAAATTGTTTTCACAGTTTTGTCATCTCCCTTGGTCGTTAGGACTATGTTCTTGAGGCAACTGTTATGGCTTTCTCATTTAGTAATATTGGAGAAAACACCCTTAGGCTGTGTTCTAGCAGAGCCCGGTGACCCCCTGGCGCCTAACTTTTGCTCCTGGGCGACAAGGAAATCTTACTTTCTTCATACAAATCATATGCCAGGCACCCTAGATTTTACAGTTCCAGAACAATGGGCTTCCTTCAATTTTCCTTAGAGCACAGCCTTGGCTGCATTTTATAATTATTTAAAAAAAAGTTAAAAATGTCCAGACTGGCACAGGGGTCCAAATACAATTGGGTTGTTTTGTAGCCACCTGATATTTAACCTGTTCCAGGGCCGTTCAGATCGTAGGGATGATGCAAAGAGATGTGAGCAGAAAAAAAAACTGTTATTCACCTTCTGTTCCTTTGCTTTGTTCCTCTATTTTGTTTTTGTAATTTATTTTTTCAAGTATGCATGTACTGTGCATACTTGTGTCCTGGCGTCCCTGGCTAAAAAGTTTTCCTTGTTACGTAAGGAAACTTACGTAAATTTTGCTTCCTGTGAAACTCAAAAAATACTCTGCGATCTTCTGGGGAAAATTAGCTTTTCTCTGGTGCGAAAACAAATTCTTCAGATTGATTTCCACGTATTTCCTTAAAGAATTAGTAGAGAAAACTTGATAAAAGATGAAAGCATTTTTGTTATGTACGGTAGTCATTTAGCCTGCACAGCAGGCGTTTTGAGGTACATTGATCACGGCCGCCATCTATAGGTGGTTTTCATCCAATCTCAGGAGACACAAATAACAATGGTGAAATGAACAAATGCTGGTGGACAAACAAAACGAGCTAATGAGCGATCTTTTGTTTACTGTCCACCAGCATGGCGGCGATGACGTAACGTGAAAACCACCTATAAAAGCCAAGGAAAAGACTATGGGGGAAGGGGCGGGGAGGGGAGATTTTTTTCTCCCCGCCCCTTCTCCCTCATCTATGTTAAACCCATCAACCTCTCCCTTAAAATCAGTTTTTGACTCGCCCCAACTCTCTGGTAGTAATAACGTCCAGGATGGCGGGATAGCGTTATTCCCCCCCCCCCCCCCCCCCAAAAAAAAGGATCGTGCTGCGAAATACGCCTGCTTTACAGGCTAGTAGTCATTAACATTCTATTCATTCTTATGGCCTTTTCCCTTGATTATTCATTGATAATGTTAGGAGAAAATTGATGTTGATCTCCCTTGGAACTGTGTTGATTGTTTTCCTTTATTCCAGGTGTAGTCCACAGCAGCTCTTTCAGCTGGAAGAATGCAATCCTGTAAGTTGTGTTTTTCTTCTATAGATGGTGTATAATTAATTGTTGTGACAACTGCAGCTGTTTCTAAGTTGCTTAGAACTTCAGATTAGTGTAGAGGGCTTGATGGCCAGCTGCACAAAATGTTTGCAAGATTTCTGATCTTTGGCAAATCTTAGATTGCCACTGATTGTGACCATTCTGACTCATCCCCAGTCGTCTCTTAGGGCTGATTTCCACTGTCGCGTAATTTTTCAGTGCGAACGTGCGTAAATGATTAGAGGCAATGTATGCAAGGCGACGCGTAAACGTAAAAGTTGAGCGAGGTTCAACTTTAACGTATACGCGTGACCTTCCATACAATGTCTCTGTTTTATTTGCGCGCGTAAAATGTATGTGGTTATAATTCTATGGCCATGTGCAAGCTTTAATGTTACTACTGAGGAAGATTGGGGAGTATAAAAATTACACCCCTAACGGCCTGGGGGAAATTGTCTTATACTTCCTAACTGGGGTGAAAAAAGGCGATGGAAGGGAAGGGGCTGAATATCTGGGAAAAGCCGGAATGCTCACTTAGGGTGAAGGACACTTATTCAAAAGAATACTAATTCAAGGAATTACACTGTAAGTAATTTCAAAATTAAATTTTGTTTTGTTTCAAGTTTATCCTGACCTTGAAAGAATTAATACAAGTTCTGGATTTGTTTTACAGTATTTCATTGATGATACTGAACCACTTTGGGAAAAACACTGCTGTAGGGAATTCAAAGGAACAAAACCTGATCGCGGTCAGACCTGGAGAGAGCTGTATATGGTAAATGAGTTTCAGCTTCTTTCTCCATAATCATAACTACAACAAACGTCTCTAGTCTGCTTGATTAAGAAATTAACTGCAAAAAGAAAACCGTGGACGAAGACCCTGCTGGTTTTCATCGTTGGATCTCTAGAAAAGGGATCTGTAATCAGCTAAAACATTCAGAACCAAATCACGAGAAGTCAAAATACTACTGCAAAGCTGATTAAAACAATGTGTATTGCTTTTTCATAACAATATTTCAGCTGGCCATACCAGCCTTCTTCAGGTTTACAGATGTTACGAAAAAGCAATACACATTGTAGCCTGCGTAGCAGGTGCTTGGAAGTAGTGGGGGAAAGAGAGAACGGGCGCGCGCGAGGGAGACACGCGTGCCTCCTTCTCGCGCGCCCGTTTTTTCTTGTGCCCACTACTTCCAAGCGCCTGCTACGCAGGCTATACACATTGTTATGATCCGCTTTGCAGTAGTCTTTGGGCTTGTCGTGCCTCGGTTCCAATCTGATTGTAATACACGTCATGCGTAACCATTGGACAATACCGAGCCAAAGGACAGTTGGACTTGAATATTTTTCTCCACTTATAGGAAATATCTCAAAGGTTAACCCCTCTGGTAGCGTTCAATTGTGACGTCATCAGTTTTAACGGTCATTGACAACAGAAGGAGAGATCTTTCAAACGATGAATAAGAATAATTCAATCAAGCAGGCCGAAGAAAAAAATGTTAGTTAACCGGAAAATTCCATTGAAAATCTTTTTCCACTGCCAACCTTCACTTCCTTTCATCAAATTCTACGATCCTACAAAAATTTTCCCCGAACTGTATTTTTTTCTCAAATGAAGCCTAGTTAGTTCTCAGCGAAAGAAACAAAATTTCAACCAGAGTTTTCGCGAAAACGCTCGCGTATAAATTGTTTGAAATCGATAGAACTGAGGACAATTGTATGAACTGGAAGACCAGGCCAGTTAACAGTTTTAGAAGCGAATTTATAGATTTCCCAAGAAATGAGGAAATATAAAAGTGGCAATGGCGTTAATGCGTTGCCATGGATACGTTGATCTCGAAGAAAATGACTTTTTTGGAAAGTCTAATCTATACTATATAAATGGGCACAATTCTATTTCCTGTTTCCTTCCTGTTCGAATAGAGGAAGGATGATTACTTAAAACCAAGACGAGACAGCGTAATTGCTCGTATGATTACAACCCAAACTGAAATCAAGTTGTCAATTATTCAATTACAGATTTTTTAGCCATTAACAGCAGGTTATTTGCTTTAATGCGAAATTATTTTTTTGTTTTTTTAGAAAAATGAAGAAGATAGAGAAGCCAGGCTGAAGAGAATAAATGAAAAAATTACCGCTAGTCAGAAAGCTAAAAAACCTGGTAAGTCTTAAATTATATTTCCAAATGCTTAAAATGTACTGAAAATTCTGATGCAAACACTTCTTTATAAAATTTTCTCCAAACAAGAACGAGAAACCTTCGCACAATTTGTGTGGTAGTCCTGTGGTCAAGGCTTGAGGCCTTATGAAATATACCTGATTCGATAATGGATGGAAATGCGCAGTGGAAAGCTATAATGTGGAGGTCACTTAAGCAAATCATTGCAGTGCATGAGTTCCGTTTTCTCAATTGTCAAAGCAACTTTTATTCAAATAGGTGTATAAGCGGTTTACGGTCGTTTCGCCAACGTTCCGTTCGCTAGCTTCTGAAGTCGTTTCGCTTTATACGTGTCGGGTCAGTTCCCGAACTGCTTTCGCCTGATCAGTGGCTGAAAGAACGAGGTGTATACATGAGTATCGCTTTTTTTTTGTATCACGGCTAAGAGAACGAAGTATATACATGCGCAGCGCTCGTTTCACTTCTTGGCGGAACGAAATAAGACGTTAGCGAACGGGACGTTGGCGAAACGACTCTTATGCGAAACGACCGCTCACTGTATGAGCCCAACTGATTATAAGAATACAAGAATTTATATGGCGCCATTTCCGTGAGCTCAATGGCGCTTTACAATAATCGTAATTCTAAAAATAAAAAACATTTGATTTATTAAAGAAAATATATAACAGTTGTAGAAAATAATTTCTGAAAAGTAAGATACATTCGACTTGCTAAGATTAACTAAGGAAAATAGTATATACAATAAAAAGAAAAAAGGGTAGTCAACTAACTAATAAAGCCTCTCTGAAAAGCAGTGTTTTAATCTTATTCTTAAAAACATCAAGGTTCTGGATTGGTCTTATGTCATCGGTTAGGGAGTTCCTGAGCCTGGGCGCAACAACTTGACAAGATCTGTCACCGTAAAACTTGAGATTAGCCTTAGGTGTTACAAGCAGATTTTTTGAAGAAGATTGTAATTGCCTCGTCGGAGTATAGGGCTGAAGGAGATCTGCTATATATTTTGGCGCCATGCATTCAGTGCTTTTTACGTAAGAAGTAGTATGCAAATCTTCCTTCTGTTATAAGCCGCCAACAAACAGTTCTTTGTAAAATATAAGCGTGGGGCTTATTTCGGAATGTTTTCAGTATTGCCTTATCTTTCTTTGTGTCTTTACTTTTCTTGTCAAGAACGTCAAGTCAAACTTGCTTATGTCGAAACAGTGGCCAAACCACCTCCCGCGATTCGCAGAAAGCAGGCTAAATTTGGGACTGGTAAAGGAGTTCATCATAGTGGTCCTGTGGAAACTCCCTCACGAATTATGTCACAGGCACACCATAGGAATGTGGGTTCATCGCCAGCAAAGAAACAAGCAGGTACGATTGAACTACAGGAAAATCTCGAGAGTAAGAACCTGACCCGAGTTGTATTTAGTCCCTTATACTACTACATGAGAAATTTTTTTGCAATTTGATTGGCTTAGAACAGTGTTATTTCACCTTAATTTGAAATACCTACATGTGAAAATTTCAAACCTTCTACGGGTAGTAGTATAAACAATTAATAACATGATTTGTACGTGATATTTGGCGTAAATACCACTCGTGATATTTCAAAATTGTCTCAAATTTCACTCGCCTAACGGCTCGAGAAATTACGTATAACAATTCTGAAATATCACGCGTCGTATTTATGCCAAATATCACTACAAATCATGCTATTACCTATACTAACATGACATTCAAGAAGCCTTAATAGTTTTGAAACCTCTGAATGGTCTTGCTCCTGAGTATCTAAGTTCCAAATTTGCTAGTTGATCTGATACAACTCCTTATACTTTTCGAGATTCTGTGATAAATTAACTATTCCACTGCCACGCACAAATTATCTAAGTAATAGTCACAACTAGTGGCACAGTTCCTGTACAAAGCTTCTCCATCCCTTCTTATCCACCGCTGCTGCTTTCACAACTGTAGCACAAGTGCTGTGCTAGTCGCCCAATTCGTGTACTGTTGAACTTTAATAACAAAAAGTTAATTTAAAATATACGTATAACAGATGAAGGGCCCCTTTGTGGAAACGCTGTCAGTAAACCGTTGTGTATGTACCGTATTTATTCGAATAAGCGCCCAACCTCGAATTAGCGCCCACCTCGAATAAGCGCCCATCCTAAAGGCAGAAAAAGTTAATAAGCGCCCAGCCTCGAATAAGCGCCCACCCCCTCCTCCTCCCAATCAAACTCAAATAAGCGCTCACCCCCACCCCACCCACTTGAGTGAATAAATTCTAATAAGAGACTTCCCCGAGGACGGAGTTTTCTTCAGAGTATTTTACAGAAACCTTGCATTGTTACTTCTTCGCGTTTTGTTAGTACCATTTATTGTTTTGTTGTAAAATAAACATACTTCACTTGCTGAAAGTGGTGAAAATTTAATAAGCGCCCAGCCTCGAATAAGCGCCCACTCTCAAGGTCCAAAAATTTAATAAGCGCCCAGGGCGGTTAATCGAATAAATACGGTATTTATTTATTTCTTGTTTTATCTGCAGTGCCCGCGCCAATGATGAAAAAAACAATGAAACTGTTTAAGAACCAAAGGTTAGTGAAGGATGATTTTATATTTAAGTTAGGAGGTTTGGGTTGGTGAAAGCCGTATTAAATATTACTAGGAATGTCCTAGTCATTCCTAGGATTTTCAAGAGTGATTTCGCAAGGGTAACCCTGTCATGTTCTAGGTCATCCAAAAAAAAAAATCTTTTAGAATCCAAGATTATTTCCTTGTCCTCCTACACTGTCAGTAGGAGCCCGCGCTCCTAATCTCCATGCCCCAGTTGTTGGAAAGGTCGATAACTCTAATTTAACGGATAAATCACTATCCAGAAGATAACGCTATTAGTTTCCCTAACACTTATCCACTGGATAGTGACAAGAGCCGTAATTGCTCTTGGTGGTGATTCATCCGGTGGATAGCGCATGTTTGGCACGTGCAGAAGCCAGCATTCGTTTCGACTTCCAGTAAGAATGAATGGAAAACATAAAAGGCAAATCTGATCACGCGCGTGTACCACGTCCTCCTTACACTTCCTCCATCACTTGTATTCTGGTCACGCGCGCGCGCTTTGACCTTCCGTCACAGCCAGCATTCGTTTCGACTTCGACTAAGAATGAATGGAAAGCATAAAAAGCAAATCTGATCACGCGCACTTGTACCACATCCTCCTTACACTTCCTCCATCACTTGTATTCTGATCACGCGCGCATTGACCTTCTGTCACGTGTATTTACGCAAAGCACTTGCAAAGCACCAGATTTACCAGCAAGAGCTTTTTGACCTTTGACCGGAAGCCTGAAACTCGCCCACATGCGCACTCCCTAACCTTTGGTTATCACTAGCTTTAAAACAGTGTGGTTTGTTCTTGCAGAAGCAGAGCCGCAACAAGTATCAGGCGGACATGACACTGCAAGAGATTAATTCAATGAATGCTTCTTATAGAATAAATATTATTAGAAAACAATTATTTTGTAGAGAGCTTTTTCCAAGTATTAGTTCATTTCACAAATTAAAGTAAGTAGTATAGGATTTGTTAAATTATCTCCTTTTTTGAAGGTGGGGAAAGGAGAGTAATTAGGGAGCTTTAGCACCGACGACGGCGACGGCAGCAAAAACATCACTTTAAAAATGAATTCTCGTTTTTTCAAACTTTCCCGCGTTCATTCCAATTCGCTTGAAATGTTAAAAGTGGGTGAATTTCCCTGGAGTTGATTTCTTGGGGACCGCACTAAAGTTTAGAAAGAGAAAAAAATTCGGCGTCGCTTGCTTACGTCCTCCATAAAACGTGAAATTAGGCATTTTTACGTCGTAGTCTTGCAGAGGCGGCAGAGAAATGAACAAAAAAGCGTGATGAACGTGCAAATTCGTTGTTTTGCTAATTAATCCTATTGTTTTTTTGACGTTTTCGCTGCCGTCGCCGGCGTCGTTGCTAAAGCTCCCTAATATTTCCTCAGCGTGACCGAGATCACTGTTTAGGGTTGCTTAAAAGAGGTTCACTTCCTTGATAAATCTCGTAGTTTATTATTGTTGCAGGTAGCATTAGAGACATTACGTTAGGCTCTGGCTAAATAGAGACAACTTGTTGTGGGTTGACGGGTCACTCGCCTACCCGAGCTACCTTGGGCGAGCTAACTTTTTCTACATTTTCTTCTTGGCGAACCGTTAACGCTACAAACAAAACCTTAGCTGGTCTAGAAGGTTGACTCGCCTTTTTCGATAGTAGGGTCAGCCTTCTAGCCAGGCCTGCCTCGCCCGCCCAGTCGCAACAACTTGGTCAAGGGTAGGCTGAATAGCCTGTGTTGCAGCCGGCCCAAGCGTCGTCTAGACCATTTATACAGAAGCTTTAGGGTGTTTGCGACGTAGTCTAAAATGTCAGCCGTCTCTACTCCCCACCCCCCGCCCCCAACGGGCTGAGGCGGGGGGATTGGTGGGGCGAAGAGACGGCTGGCATTTCAGACTAGGTCAAGAACAAGGCAAAGCAATCAGAGCATGCGCGAGCGATGTGTTCAGCCCTCATACAAGTGATCGCTAAAGTTGACTCGGCTGGGAGAGTGGCCCTCTTCCCCGGTGCAACTTTCGCGTTAGCTTCAATACCGTTAAGTTCCGTTTATTGTGATCAGTGATATGGCGGAACTCGAAAACTACATACGTTGGGCAAAGCATCCTGGTGTTACTAAATTATCATCCAGGAAATTACAGACAACCGGAAATGCCTACCATTCTAGCTTACAATCATACAGCAACAACCGAGAATGGAGCTACTTTCAATTTTCTTCTGTGAATACCACATAATTACTTTGTGCTTTAAATGAGATCTCCAGAGTTGTTACAGACTGCGAGCAGTTTCTCTTTCTCTTCTGATTTAGTGAGGGGAGTGGGAGTGCACGCGCGCGAGCGTCCAGTGGCCTCTCCCGCCTCGCGCCTTCAGTCACGCGCGTGGCAAAAAGGAGAAACTGCTCTTAGTATAGGGTGTTTGTATTATTTGGACTAAGTGGGTGGTAACTTATAGTACAGTAAAAAGCCGCGTGTAAGAACCAATAAGTCTGACGAGAAAGCTTGTATTTTGGGGTAGTTACCGGCGATTTTATTAGGCTAGGTAGGTTCTTAAATTTCTGGGGAGGAGACAGTCGATAACTACCAGAACTATAAACTAAAAGTATTATCTTGTAATATAATACTTCTCGGTTAAACTATTATATCTACCATGGTGTAACTGTCACCCACATAAACCTTCTTGATTCTTCTTGGCTTAACGAATTGTTATATTTTTAGTCATTCAAGTGACAAATATCTGCGAGCAGGTTCTTAAACCACTAGGTTCTTACACGCTGGTCTTATCTGTAATTTATTCGGTAATTAAAGTGTGTTGAACACATTGCAGTAATTATTAAATAGTTTACCCACAGTAGTATTGTATTGAAAACCATATTTGTCGAACAAGTCTTTTAAAGTATTAAACAGTTTACACACAGTGTATTGTTGAATTCGCAACCATCTATTTCCAACAATTCTTTAAAATTTCATAATAAAAAACTCCCCCCTCCGCCCCTTCCGAAAACGCGAAAAAACAAACAAATTTACCGCAAAGGATTGATTTCACTGGCCAAAATGGGTGAACTTACTTTCGGGACTTATTGAGAATTTTTTCTATTGTTTCCCCATTTGTAGACGTCCCTGTCAGGCAACTATAGTGGTGCGGTTACACGGGACACTTTTAGCGTGGTAAATGACCCTTTTACCGCGGGGAATTGGCGTGGTGCGTGTGACCCGACTTTCCCGAGATAAGTTTATAGTAACATAACAGGAAATACCCACCAAATGGCTGCGATTTACTGTGCACTGCAAATATGATATTATTTCCATTCTGCTTGCATATGGTCTTACCTTACCTGATTTGCTATCCATTTGGTTTAATCATTTTCCTTATTATCTCACCCTACATAATATACAGTCACTGTGATACCCTTTATTTTCAGTTTTCCAAACAGGCGCAGATCCACACTGGTTTCCACCGTTTTATGGAAATCGGTCAAGACTTTTCACAAGTTATACTACTACGTCAGAAATTTCTGCAATTTGATTGGTTTAGAGCAGTGGTATTTCAGCTTAATTTGAAATACCTACATGTGAAAATTACAAACCTTTTGTGGCTAGTAGTATAAACAAATAATAGCATGATTTGTACGTGATATTTGGCATAAATACCACTTGTGATATTTCGAAATTGTCTCAAATTTCACTCGCCTAACGGCTCGTGAAATTACGTATAATTCGAAATATCACTCGTGGTATTTATGCCAAATATCACTACAAATCATTCTATTACCTATACAAATATATTTTTAATAATAAAAAACACTTTCCAAGTTGAAACCAGGGCAATATCCTGCCTGAATGACTCGAAACCCAGGAAAGGGGACTTCAAGAGTTAAAAACCAAGACATTTCTTGGGAAAGCCTGCCCCACGGACCCCGCTAGATAGTGCTTGCGCCTTCGGCCCTCCCTTTAGGAAGTCGGTTAGTATTTATCCCAGATCCGCGCCTGCCAAACAGATCAAAATTTTATAATTCTTTGCTGGGGTAGTAAGAAAAATTGTTTCTACTTTGTTGTGAAAGGGAGCTCTTTATTTGCAATGTGATGCTAGTTTAGTATCATTTCATGGTAACAGTGAAATTCTCAGTCTCTGTTACGAAAACAAAAGTATGAATGTGAAGGAAAGAGGACAAGCTTTTAGTTATAATTTTCACCATGAAATGACTTCTGAAATACTATGAGGACCTCAAAGGAAGCAACATAAGGTGGCGTTGAAGGCTTGATAATTTCTCCAGATTTCCAGAAAAATATTCTGCTTAGTTCCAGAAGATGGTCCGTTTCACAAACATTTTAGACAATTTCAGCTTCATTATTGCGGGTTTCCGACGGAGACGCTGTATTTCACTATCTGTCTGTTCCCGCAGTTTGAATATGGTGCTTTCATAATTGCCGAAACGACTGCGACTAAGAGTGAGGATCATTTGCGTTACTTTACGAAACGTTTCACTTCTTATGCTTAAAGACCCAAGCCATTTAGATTTCATGTGTTTCTATCGTTTTTCAACTGTTTTGCATTCTTTTGATATCCGTCACTGGAGATGCGCAGGCTGTCATTATCTCATCACGTTTGCAACGATCCATCACAAGAAATCCTTGTTTCATGAAAGTGGAAATGTTATTTTCTAGAGAATAATGCCAATTTCAGAGGCAATATACATTGATAGCCATCTTCCTTGAGCTTTTTTATTGTTTTGATACGGATTTTCTCTGTCAACAGCATCAAAACAATTTTCCCCGACGAAAACCTAAACTTCACAGAGGAATTGCTCGTGACGTCACGATGGCCAAGCTCTGCACGTGACGTCACAGCGGCCATGTTAGTGGTCAAGAACAAAAGCATTTCTCTCCTCTGGGAACTAAACTATGTAAATTCTTCGGCTGGTTTGCAGGTGACGTCACGGTGGCCATGTTGGTGGTCAAGATAAGCGGAAACACGCAAATACATGCGCGGAAGCGGACGTTACGCTGACGTATTTCCGGTTAAAGAGAGGTCACTGATTGTGCTAGTGATGTAATTTCGCATTAGCTGGTCAAGTACTAACTATATGCCTTGCAATCTATCCAAGTGTAAAGAACTAGTTTTGAAGAAGAAAGGACAAGCAAATCCTAGTCCTATTGCCGGTAATATAGAGCAGGCCGAATTTCTAGTGCTACTTGGAGTGACTTTCCAGGCCAATGGTAGATTTACAGAACACATTAAACGAAAACTGTGTTAAGGAGCTTAAGGAAGGAAGGATATAACCAAGTGGAAATTGGTCATTTGTTTCAGTCTTTAGTTTTACCGGTGTATGAACGGCTCCGTGTCTGAACTTAATACTGTACAGCAGTTCCTTCGTAGATGTCATAAACGCCGTTTTATATCCTATGCTATAGATATATATGATTTGCTTGAAAAAACATACAGGTCAATCTCCAAGAGGATTAGTTGCCTACCTACTCATCCGCTGTATAATTTGTTGCCCAAAGTTAAAGAATCTTTAAAACGTCTGAGAACTCAAACAAGCCTACTTCCTTGTGTTAACACGAAACGTTTTAAAGCTAGTTTTATTAATAGACTGTAAATATACTTTTACTTTTTAACTTTTTAACTAATAATTTTGAACATGTAAATATAGGTATGTATTTTTACTTGTATATTCAATAAAGACTTTAAGACTTTAAGAAGAACAAAATCATTTCTTTCCTCTGGGATTCATGTAAATTCTTCGAGAATTGACCCCCCAACATGGTGGCCTTGTCACGTGGTTGCAAACCAAGAAATAGGAACGATTGACAACCCAGGCCAAACCCCTCTACCCTGAGTTACATATATGATGCACGGAGGTGTAACGAGAAGAAGCGGGAAACTAGTATTTATTACTTCAATCAGGGTCCAACGAGAAAAATTAAGGTACAAGTAAATGAAAATAACACTTAGTCTGCACACTCTGCACGGTCTGTTCACGGTCTGCAGTCTGCAGTCTGTGTGGTCTGTGTTCTTTAACCGGAAATACGTCAGCGTAACGTCCGCTTCCGCGCATGTATTTGCTTGTTTCCGCGTTTTTACTGCCTTTTCCCTTGCAGTGGTTCCTGAACGCACAAGCAGGGTTTTTTAATCTTCCTGTTAAACAGTTGATAGATTCCCAAAGAAAAGCATTCATTGTTTATCCGTCTTTTCTTTCGGGGATGACAGGGATGAAGTTACAAAATTTGGAGTAACTGAAGTACTTGAAATTTGTCCGTCGATCATCCAGGATCAACACAGCTGAGCAACATGGCCGCAGAGGGGCTGTCTTCTCGGTTATTGAACGATGATCCAGTAGAAAGAGTGCATGACGCTTTTGAGTCTGGAGATGCTGTTTTCCTTGGCGAGATCCTTCAACAAATGAACGCGAGCGAAATAAACTCCGCATTAGAAACAGAAACAGTTCATGTTTTAAAACCCAGTCGTTTTAAAGGTGACTCAATCAAATCCATACCATTAATAGTTGCTGTTATAAATGGAGATCTTGATTTTGTGAAAGTTCTTCTAAAGCACAAACCAAACGTAGAAAGCAGATGCAAAGATGGCTTTTTCGAAGGATTCACTCCCCTGGGTATTTCTGCAGCACTCGGACATGCTGATGTTGTGAGTTGTTTGCTTGAAAATGGAGCTGCAGTTAACGCATGCGCCTTGATGTCAGCAAGCGAAAATGGACATGTTAAAGTAGCAACTTCTCTTGTTGAACATGGTGCCAACCTTGATTTTCAAGATAAGGATGGTTGCACCCCTCTGATGAGAGCAAGTGAAAATAATCATGTTGAAATGGTTGCCTTTCTTGTTGAGCATGGGGCAAACATAGACCTTCAGGACAAAGATGGCCACACTCCACTTATGAAAGTATGCAAGACTGGTCATGCTGATATAGTAGCCTATCTTATTGAACATGGAGCTACAAAAGATTTTCAAGACAGGTGTGGTTGTACCCCCTTAATGATAGCAAGCAACTACAGTCATGTGGGAATAGTAAACCTTCTTGTTGAACAGGGGGCTAACTTGGATGTTCAAGACAACAATGGCAATACTGCCCTCCATTATGCTATTCTTGGCAACTCTTCTGTTGCTGTTGACTCACTTTTGTCTTTTGGAGCGTGCCAACTGTACAACAGTAACCGTTTAACACCTCTCCTTCTTGCTAGTTATCACTGTAAGATTTCATTGGTGGAGGATTTAATCAAGCGACCAGAATGTTCAAGAGAGCAAAGAATTGATGCCCTAGAGCTCCTGGGTGCCTCCCTGTTTCTTATCGGAACAGTGCCTGAAGACAGGGCCGCTTTTCAATACATAAAGCGTGGAATGGAAGAGCGATTTCAAAACACCTCAGATCCCATATTGAAACAACCTTTGCAACCTGTTAAAGCATATCAAAATAAAATAGAATGCCAAACTCTTGAGGAACTTGCTCAAATAGAAAGTGACATTGATGCCCTTATGTTAGAATGCTTTATTATTGAGGAGAGGATTCTTGGGGAGAACAACCTGGAAGTTCTTGAAACAATTCGGAGTTTAACTATAAATGACCTTCAATTTGGCGATGAAAGCTGGTATGACCTTTGTGTAGGACTGTGCACCCATGCAATGAAAATAGCACAGTGTTGTAATCAACAAGTCAGCATTGACATAGAATGTGTATCATATTTTTTTGGCACTGTGTTTAAAGAAAGCAAAAATCTACCTAGTCAAGCAGATGTACTTGAAGTGCTTGATCAAGCAATAACAGCATTTGTAAAAGAAAAAGAAAAGAGAACAGTGGAAAGTGGAAGAGAACTGACAAAATTATTTGGAAATATACTTCAACTTTTGCAGTTTCTTACCAAAGATGAACTTTGTGGAAACAACAAGAATGCTAGTGTGTCATGTATACTACAGAAGCTATGTGCATTGAACCCATGTGACGAGGAAGGAAATACATTGTTACACATCGCTGCGGCTAGTAGAGATCCATTTACGGGGCACGGGTGGTTTAGCGTGCCCAATCCATTGCTTGGATTTCCTTGTATTAAGACAGTGCAACTACTTTTAGATGCAGGTTTTAATGTTAATGCATTAAACAACAATGGAGATACACCACTTCACAGGGCAGCAATGTTTAATCCCTATCTCTGGACAGAATATCATCGTATAACCAAGATGCTGGAGGTTCTTTTACTTGGAGGCGCTCATCTTGATTATACCAACAAGGATGGTTTGACAGCCATGGACAAGAGCACAAATGTTAGAGCAAGAAACTTTCTTTCCTACGAATATAACAGGACAGTGTGTGAGTTAAAATGTGTTAGTGCCAGGGCAGTGAAAAAATATGGCCTTCCTTATTTTGGTGAAGTTCCAAAAAGCCTGGAAAAATACATCAGTATGCATTGAGACTAACAGAAATAATCTTCGTTTCCAGAAATTATTTCTATTTTCACCACAGCAGGTTTAGTTAAGTGGGTAGAGCGCTGGATTGCAATATGGGAGGTTGCAGGTGCAATGCCTGGCTCCAGACCAATACTCAGGGTCTTAAAATAAAAGAGCAATGAAGGTGTTGCCATTTCCCTTTAAACAGCTACAGTATAAGACCATCACATATGGCTCAGATGACTTTGTATAAAGATAGCGGTCTTGTGTCCAGTAGGAGATACATTGACACTAAAAATAATATAGAGTCTTTTTTTCTAGATACATTATTGTTGTGTGAAGTATATGAAATAATTCATTTTGAACTGCGGTTGTAGATGATCATTCTTCACTCTCATCTACAACCGCAGTTCAAAATGAATTATTTCATATACTTCACATCATTTCACTCCTCAAGGGAGATATGAACTCAATAAATTGACCTCGCTCCCAATGTGTGGCTTCGTAGCTCAGTTGGTAGAGCAACGCACCGGCAACGTGGAGGTCACAGGTTCGAATCCCGTTGAAGCCCTGATTTTTTTCAGGCTTCTTCTTTCCAATTGCTTAAATTGGAAAATTTACCGCGATGATCATTCTTCACTCTCATCTACAACCGCAGTTCAAAATGAATTATTTCATATACTTCACAGCGTGACTGAGATCACTGTTTAGGGTTGCTTAAAAGAGGTTGACTTCCTTGATAAATCTCGTAGTTTATTATTGTTGCAGGTAGCATTAGAGACATTACGTTAGGCTCTGGCTAAATAGAGACAACTTGTTGTGGGTTGACGGGTCACTCGCCAACTCGAGCTACCTTGGGTGAGCTAACTTTTTCTACATTTTCTTCTTGGCGAACTGTTAACACTACAAACAAAACCTTAGCTGGTCTAGAAGGTTGACTCGCCTTTTTCGATAGTAGGGTCAGCCTTCTAGCCAGGCCAGCCTCGCCCGCCCAGCCGCAACAACTTGGTCAAGGGTAGTCTGAATAGCCTGTGTTGCAGCCGGCCCAAGCGTCGTCTAGACCATTTATACAGAAGCTTTAGGGTGTTTGCGACGCAGTCTAAAATGTCAGCCGTCTCTACTCCCCACCCCCCGCCCCCAACGGGCTGAGGCGGGGGGATTGGTGGGGCGAAGAGACGGCTGGCATTTCAGACTAGGTCAAGAACAAGGCAAAGCAATCAGAGCATGCGCAAGCGATGTGTTCAGCCCTCATACAAATGATCGCTAAAGTTGACTCGGCTGGGAGAGTGGCCCTCTTCCCCGGTGCAACTTTCGCGTTAGCTTCAATACCGTTAAGTTCCGTTTATTGTGATCAGTGATATGGCGGAACTCGAAAACTACATACGTTGGGCAAAGCATCCTGGTGTTACTAAATTATCATCCAGGAAATTACAGACAAACCGGAAATGCCTACCATTCTAGCTTACAATCATACAGCAGCAACCGAGAATGGAGCTACTTTCATTTTCTTCTGTGAATACCACATAAATACTTTGTGCTTTAAATGAGATCTCCAGAGTTGTTACAGACTGCGAGCAGTTTCTCTTTCTCTTCTGATTTAGTGAGGGGAGTGCACTCGCGCGAGCGTCCAGTGGCCTCTCCCGCCTCGCGCCAACAGTGACGCGCGTGGCAAAAAGGAGAAACTGCTCTTAGTATAGGGTGTTTGTATTATTTGGACTAAGTGGGTGGTAACTTATAGTACAGTAAAAAGCCGCGTGTAAGAACCAATAAGTCTGACGAGAAAGCTTGTATTTTGGGGTAGTTACAGGCGATGTTATTAGGCTAGGTAGGTTCTTAAATTTCTGGGGAGGAGACATAGTCGATAACTATCAGAACTATAAATTAAAAGTATTATCTTGTAATATAATACTTCTCGGTTAAACTATTATATCTACCATGGTGTAACTGTCACCCACATAAACCTTCTTGATTCTTCTTGGCTTAACAAATTGTTATATTTTTAGTCATTCAAGTGGCAAATATCCGCGAGCAGGTTCTTAAACCACTAGGTTCTTACACGCTGGTCTTATCTGTAATTTATTCGGTAATTAAAGTGTGTTGAACACATTGCAGTAATTATTAAATAGTTTACCCACAGTAGTATTGTATTGAAAACCATATTTGTCGAACAATTCTTTTAAAGTATTAAACAGTTTACACACAGTGTATTGTTGAATTCACAACCATCTATTTCCAACAATTCTTTAAAATTTCATAATAAAAAACTCCCCCCTCCGCCCCTTCCGAAAACGCGAAAAAACAAACAAATTTACCGCAAAGGATTGATTTCACTGGCCAAAATGGGTGAACTTACTTTCGGAACTTATTGAAAATTTTTTCTATTGTTTCCCCATTTGTAGACGTCCCTGTCAGGCAACTATAGTGGTGCGGTTACACGGGACACTTTTAGCGTGGTAAATGACCCTTTTACCGCGGGAAATTGGCGTGGTGCGTGTGACGCGACTTTCCCGAGATAAGTTTATAGTAACATAACAGGAAAAAAATACCCAGCAAATGGCTGCGATTTACTGTGCACTGCAAATATGATATTATTTCCATTCTGCATGCATACGTTCTTACCTTACCTGATTTGCTATCCATTTGGTTTAATCATTTTCCTTATTATCTCACCCTACATAATATACAGTCAGTTTTTTCATCAAACTTGTCATTATCTCATCACGTTTGCAACGATCCATCACAAGAAATCCTTGTTTCATGAAAGTGGAAATGTTATTTTCTAGAGAATAATGCCAATTTCAGAGGCAATATACATTGATAGCCATCTTCCTTGAGCTTTTTTATTGTTTTGATACGGATTTTCTCTGTCAACAGCATCAAAACAATTTTCACCGACGCAAACCTAAACTTCACGGAGGAATTGCTCGTGACGTCACAATGGCCAAGCTCTGCACGTGACGTCACAGCGACCATGTTAGTGGTCAAGAACAAAAGCATTTCTCTCCTCAGGGAACCAAGCTATGTAAATTCTTCGGCTGGTTTGCAGGTGACGTCACGGTGGCCATGTTGGTGGTCAAGATAAGCGGAAACACGCAAATACATGCGCGGAAGCGGACGTTACGCTGACGTATTTCCGGTTAAAGAGAGGTCACTGATTGTGCTAGTGATGTAATTTCGCAATACCTTAGATGGTCAAGTACTAACTATATGCCTTGCAATCTATCCAAGTGTAAAGAACTAGTTTTGAAGAGAAAAAGGACAAGCAAATCCTAGTCCTATTGCCGGTAATATAGAGCAGGTCGAATTTCTAGTGCTACTCGGAGTGACTTTCCAGGCCGATGGCAGATTTACAAGAACACATTAACCCTTCGAAGCGAATAAGCGCCTCTATGTGTTAAGGAGGTTAAGGAAGGAAGGGTATAACCAAGTGGAAATTAATCATTTGTTTCAGTCTTTAGTTTTACCTAAAATTTCGTATGGTTTACCGGTGTATGCAGCCTCCGTGCCTGAACTTAATACTGTGCAGCAGTTCCTTCGTAGATGTCATAAACGCCGTTTTATATCCTATGCTATAGATATATATGATTTGCTTGAAAAAACAGACAGGTCAATCTCCAAGAGGATTAGTTGCCTACCTACTCATCCGCTTTATAATTTGTTGCCCAAAGTTAAAGAATCTTTAAAACGTCTGAGAACTCAAACAAGCCTACTTCCTTGTGTTTACTCGGAACGTTTTAAAGCTAGTTTTATTAATAGACTGTAAATATACTTTTACTTTTTAAATTTCTAACTAATAATTTTAAACATGTAAATAAAGGTATGTATTTTTACTTGTATATTCAATAAAGACTTTAAGACTTTAAGAAGAACAAAATCATTTCTCTCCTCTGGGATTCATGTAAATTCTTCGAGAATTGACCCCCCAACATGGTGGCCTTGTCACGTAGTTGCAGACCAAGAAAGAGGAACGATTGACGACCCAGGCCAAACCCCTCTGTCCTGAGTTACATATATGATGCACGGAGCTGTAACAAGAAGAAGCGGGAAACTTGTATTTACTACTTCAATCAATGTCCAACGAGAAAAATTAAGGTACAAGTAAATGAAAATAACACTTAGTCTGCACACTCTGCACAGTCTGTTCACGGTCTGCAGTCTTGCAGTCTGCGTGGGCTGTGTTCTTTAACCGGAAATACGTCAGCGTAACGTCCGCTTCCGCGCATGTATTTGCGTGTTTCCGCTTTTTTACTGCTTTTTCCCTTGTAGTGGTTCCTGAACGGACAAGCAGGGTTTTTTAATCTGCCTGTTAAACGGTTGATAGATTCCTAAAGAAATGCATTCATTGTTTATCCGTCTTTTCTTTCGGGGATTACAGGGATGAAGTTACAAAATTTGGGGTAGCTGAAGTGCTTGAAATTTGTCCGTCCATCATCCAGGATCAAGACAGCCGATAAACATGGCCGCAAAGGGGCTGTCTTCTCCGTTATTGAACGATGATCCAGTAGAAAGAGTGCATGACGCTTTTGAGTCTGGAGATGCTGTTTTCCTTGGCGAGATCCTTCAACAAATGAACGCGAGCGAAATAAATTCCGCGTTAGAAACAGAAACAGTTCATGTTTTAAAACCCAGTCGTTTTAAAGGTGACTCAATCAAATCCATACCATTAATAGTTGCTGTTATAAATGGAGATCTTGATTGTGTGAAAGTTCTTCTAAAGCACAAACCAAACGTGGAAAGCAGATGCAAAGATGGCTTTTTCGAAGGATTCACTCCCCTGGGTATTTCTGCAGCACTCGGACATGCTGATGTTGTGAGTTGTTTGCTTGAAAATGGAGCTGCAGTTAACGCATGCGCCTTGATGTCAGCAAGCGAAAACGGACATGTTAAAGTAGCAACATCTCTTGTTGAACATGGTGCCAACCTTGATTTTCAAGATAAGGATGGTTGCACCCCTCTGATGAGAGCAAGTGAAAATAATCATGTTGAAATGGTTGCCTTTCTTGTTGAGCATGGGGCAAACATAGACCTTCAGGACAAAGATGGCCACACTCCACTTATGAAAGTATGCAAGACTGGTCATGCTGATATAGTAGCCTATCTTATTGAACATGGAGCTACAAAAGATTTTCAAGACAGGTGTGGTTGTACCCCCTTAATGATAGCAAGCAACTACAGTCATATGGAAAAAGTAAACTTTCTTGTTGAACAGGGGGCTAACTTGGATGTTCAAGACAACAATGGCAATACTGCCCTCCATTATGCTATTCTTGGCAACTCTTCTGTTGCTGTTGACTCACTTTTGTCTTTTGGAGCATGCCAACTGTACAACAGTAACCGTTTAACACCTCTCCTTCTTGCTAGTAATCACTGTAAGATTTCATTGGTGGAGGATTTAATCAAGCGACCAGAATGTTCAAGAGAGCAAAGAATTGATGCCCTAGAGCTCCTGGGTGCCTCCCTGTATCTTACCGGAACAGCGCCTGAAGAAAGGGCAGCTTTTCAATACATAAAACGTGGAATGGAAGAGCGATTTCAAAACACCTCAGATCCCATATTGAAACAACCTTTACAACCTGTTAAAGCATATCAAAATAAAATGGAGAGCCAAACCCTTGAGGAACTTGCTCAAATAGAAAGAGACATTTATGCCCTTGCGTTAGAATGCTTCATCATTAAGGAGAGGATTCTTGGAGAGAACAACGTGGAACTTCTTGAAACAATTCGGAGTTTTATAACTCTATCGGACCTTCAATTTTGCGATGAAAGTTGTTATGACCTTTATGTAGGACTGTGCACGCGTGCAATGAAAATAGCACAGTGTTGTAATCAACCAGTCAGCATTGATATAGAAGGTTTATCATATTTTTTTTGTGCTGTGTTTGAAGAAAGCAGAAATCTACCTAGTCAAACAGATGTACTTGAAGTGCTTGATCAAGTAATAACAGCATTTGTAAAAGAAAAGACAACAGTGGAAAGTGGAAAAGAACTGACAAAATTATTTGGAAATATACTTCAACTTTTGCAGTTTTTTACCAAAGATGAACTTTGTGGAAACAACAAGAATGCTAGTGTGTCATGTATACTACAGAAGCTATGTGCATTGAACCCACGTGACGAGGAAGGAAATACGTTGTTACACATTGCTGCCGCTAGTAGAGATCCAGCTAAGGGGCACAGGGGGAGGGGCGAGCCCACTTCATTGCTTGGATTTCCTTGTATTAAGACAGTGCAACTACTTTTAGATGCAGGTTTTAATGTAAATGCATTAAACAACAATGGAGATACACCACTTCACAGGGCAGCCATGTTTAATCCCTTTCACTGGACACAATACCATCGTATAACCAAGATGCTGAAGGTTCTTTTACTTGGAGGCGCTCATCTTGATTATACCAACAAGGATGGTTTGACAGCCGTGGACAAGAGCACAAATGTTCCAGCAAAAAACTTTCTTTCCTATCGATATAACAAGACACTGTGTTTAAAATGTGTAAGTGCCAGGGCGGTGAAAAGATATGGCCTTCCTTATATTGGTGAGGTTCCAAAAAGCCTGGAAAAATATATCAGTATGCATTGAGACTAACAGAAATAATCTTTGTTTCCAGAGATTATTTCTATTTTCACCGCAGCAGGTTTAGTTTAGTGGGAGAGCAATAGATTGCAATATGGGAGGTTGCAAGTGCAATGCCCGGCTCCAGACCAATACTCAGGGTCTTAAAAATAAAAGAGCTATGAAGGTGTTGCCATTGCCCTGCAAACAGCTATAAGACCATCACATGGCTCAGATGACTTTGTATAAAGATGGCGGTCCTGTCTCCAGTAGGAGATACATTGACACTAAAAATAATATAGTGTCTTTTCTTTCTAGATATGTCTTTACTGTTGTAAATATGCTAATTTTGATTCTGCAATTTTAGTTTTAAATTAGACCTACTCATTGCTATACTGCTGACTGAAGTCCAATTTGGTCTGTCAACATTACTGAGTAACACTTTCACTCCCAGAATGAAAATGAGTCTTTTGAGGTGGTTCTAACCTTTAGAGTCTGTGCTATTATTTTGTTTCTTTAATGTTTTATAGAATAAAATTAAGAAACCATGTTACATGTTGACTTTGGCCAGTTAAGAATGCCAGGTAACAGGAGTTGTGTATTATCAGGTTTAAAAACCTGCGGTGAAGCCAAGAGTTTTTAAACCTGATAATACATGAGTGCAAGTTTTTTGAACGGCTTCAAAATGTCTGAAACAGATTAACTCATTCTTGCACTAAAAAGTAGTTTTGGGGTTATTTTGGTTTAAAAAACTGGCCGTAAAGTTTAGCCATGTTTTTACCAGATATAAAGACAATCACTTAACAAAAGAAATTATTTCTTTTGTTTTTTCTTTATGAATTATTACAGAGTTTTTGAACTTTATTTAGGCCAGTATGATTACACCAAATTGGACAATGAAGTTACCAATAGATTGATCATAACTAAAACAAAACGTTGTTTTATTGTACAGCTGATTGTACTTCAATGTTCTCATAGATCTTTACATTAACTGTAAATAAAAGTATTTGACATACTGCATTCACTTCATAAGTAAAAAGACATCATTGATAGTATGCAGATCTTAATCCCAGAGACCACGTTTCACTTTACACCAGTGGATGGGCACCATCCTCACATGTGCATTGGGATTTAAGGGGAAAAAAGGGTTTCTCCTGGGAACGAGGTTGGCAGTCTGCTATCCAGTTTCTTTGGTCAGCAGATGGTCGACTTAAGAGTACAGGCTGTTTAAGACTCCAGATTTTAGACCATATCTTCCAGGCTCCAGATTAAAGTATGAGATCTCCCGGATAATCGCAATCGAAGTAGTTTTCTATTTCTTCAGTAGACTTGACTTTCTGACTTTAAAATTTCAAATACTGGTACCCTGTGAACAGGGAGCCTGTTCACAGGCTAAATTTAGAATATATTGCATTGTTTGAACTATTTTGAAGTTAACATTGAGCGTTTCCTCATAACCTCTGGCATGCCATTGTAATAATCATGAACCAGTCATCTCAAATATACATTGCCTTCAACATCCTTTTTGCACGTTTTAGTCCGGTGGCTTAGTGCAAAATTTTGGCGAGATCTATACAGAGCGGACAAAAGCACCAAACTTTGCATGGTTGTACCTTAGGGTATGTTAGTCAATATTAGGATCGGTGCCCACAGCTGCCTCTTCAGGATTTGCAGCAACAGCTCGCTGAAGTTCTTCAACAACCTTCCATGATGGGTGCCCTGTGCTGAAAATTGCAATCACTTGTTTTTTGTCATTTTTTGATGAAAATCACATAAAAAGGGAAGTAGATGGAAAAAGAAACTGTATTAATGCTATTGTTATTGAAACCAATAACTAAAACAAGTCAACTTAATGATATAGCAATTATGATGTACCATGGTGGGTGTCCTGTGCTAAAAAATATCGATTCCTTTTTTTTTTGCCATTATTTTGATGAAAATCACATGAAGGACATGAAAAAAAAAAAGGAGTTGTATCATTATTGAAACCAATGAAAAAAACATGCCAGCTAAATGGAAAATCTAAGGAAGATGTTTTCAGACGCGTACTCAGTCCCAAATAGCCTGTCAAGGTGGCGGCTGTGTCTTTTCATGGACTGTAAGCATCTACTAGAATAAATTGCCGTTTTTAAGGGGAAATTGTGTACAATTTGAATCACGACAGGTTAAAGTGAATTTTAAGTTCTTCTTGGTGATAAATTTGGCATCGAAAGCCACATTTTCTCTTCACATTTTGTGCCGATTATGAATGACTACAGTCGACTCTCTCTTAACGGTCACCTCTATAAGACGGACACCTCTGTAAAACGGACACCTTGAGTTGGTCCCTGCCTTTGCTTATTCCCTTTATTTGACTCTTCATAAGACGGACATCTCTCTAAGACGGACACTTAGCGCCGGTCCCAAAGCAGAGGCGGATCTAGGGGGAGGGTGCAGTGGGTGCGCACCCCCCCCTGAGATGACCTGCTGTTTTCTAATACAACTGGTATTCTGCCAAAAAAAAAAACTATGTGGTGTATTGGAGTTGAAGTAGAGCAAGAGACGAGTGCACCCCCTCCTAAAAAAAATCCTGGATCCGCCCCTGCAAAGGTGTCCGTCTTGGAGAGAGTTGACTGTATACTGAGTTTACTTTCGTACTGGTTAAAGTTAATAATAGTAAAAATAGCTTCTTTCTATAGCGCTCATATCCTGAGCACATGGTGCTTTACAATGTTAAAGAGCACAAAAAATTATATCTCGAGCATGAAATAACATATATTAAAATCTATTAGCAATTCACAAAGAACAAGAGAAGGAAACAAGAATTCATCTGTTTTAAAATTATTTTGCCTTTAAAGTTTATATATCTGATAATGATAATAAGTCATACAAAAAAAACTAAATATACATTACATTAGTATAGGTATATGATCTGCAGATATTAAAGACGTTTTACAAAAGTATTGACTTACTCTTATAAAAGTATTGACTTACCCAGATATGTTCTCAGTCCTTTCTTTCAACTGGCTAAAGATGGTGACTTGTGAAAATCTAGCTAAAGGTAGTGAGTTCCACAGTTTAGGGGGGCACACTGAAAAAGTCTTTTCCCCGTGAGTTTTCGAGGTTGTTCTAAGAGCTGCTGAGATGCGGACCACAAGTTCCTGGAAGGCCTTCAATAACTGTCCGCTAGATAGCTAGGTGGAAGGTTATTTAGTGATTTGAAAACTGACAAAATAAGTTTAAAAACAACATGGTAACTAACAGGAAGCCAGTGAAGGTCAAATAAATGATGTGTTCGCAAAATTTACGAGTCCGAGTAACGATCCTGGGGGCAGTGTTCTGAACATATTATTAAAAGTTCCTTCAAGTGCATTTTTTTACAACCATAGAGCAAGGAATTGCAATTAATAGTCTGTTTTAGATGTAATAAAAGCATGCACTGCAATTTCGCTAGACTCCTGTGTGAGGCACAATCTTATCTTTGATAAGTTCCTGAGTTGGTGAAACGATAATCTGCAAAAGAATGCTGAGACGTGGGTCAAACAGCACGTTGTCATCAAATACTACTCCCAGGCTTTGTTGGTGGTGGTTCTTAGCCTTGCATTACCCATAATGACGTCGCTAAAGGGTGGACGGTACATCGACAAGATAAGCATGATTTCAGTCTTATGATTGAGTTTAAACTCGTTTCTACACACTAAGATGGAAATCAGTTGGGATCGTTGTCATATTTACCTAGGGAGAGAATCGAAAAGAGAGGATCTGAGAAACCCATTAATTTAACGGAACAATTATTTATAGTACGTTCCTTGACAATTTACTAGAATTCAAGAAAGAGGACTGTGCCGTCTTGTTGCAATTATGTTTCATATTGAAATCACTACAGTAGTAAACAGGTTACTGAAGTGCAAAATGGCATCAATCCTGTCACCTTACGTCCAAGTTAGAAAAAGCAAACTAGAACAGAGAAAAAAGCGTGTTGAAGCATATCAGAAACAGCAAGTTGGAGATTGTGGCACCAAACGAGCCTGTAAGGCTGACACTATAGTGGGACTGCAAAGTGTGTGCCTTTGTTTGTAACGAATACAGCTTAATATGAAGTTCGGCAAGTATAAAGAAATGTGTATCATTGTCCACTGCATTCGCTGTGTACTCAGTGAGTTCAACAAATGCTCTTGATTTATTTAATTTCTCGTCTTCCTCGGCCTTCCAAGCTGCTCCACTTTTCTTCTTGCGTTTCTCTGACATGTATGCCTATTTCGCACGTCAGCCTTTTTAGTACATTTTCAAGGAGCGTTCTATAAATTAATGCTTGTACCGTTAAACCAGTGGGCTTCTCAAATCTTCTTTTGTTGATTCTTGGCAAATATAACAACGATCCCAGTTAATATCCACCCTGGTGTGTAGAAAACATCTCAGCTTCAGAAACCTTCAACTAACCAGTAAGTTAATAAACTCAGTATAGTCATTCATAATCGGCACAAAATATGAAGCAAAAATGTGGCTTTCGATAACAAATTTATCACCAAGAAGAGCTGAAAACTTCACTTAAACCTGTCGTGATTCAAATTGTGCACAATTTCCCCTAAAAAACGGCAATTTCGTGTAGCAGATACTTACAGTCCATGAAAAGACACCTTCAAGCCGCCATCTTGAAAGGCTATTTGGGACTGAGTACGCGTCTGAAAACATCTTCCTTGGATTTTCCATTTAGTTGACTTGTTTTTATCATTGGTTTCAATAATAATACAATTTCTTCTTTTATTTTCTTGTCTTTCATGTGATTTTCATCAAAAAAATTGCAAAAATCAAGGAATTCATATTTTTTAGCACAGGATACCCACCATGGTACATCATAATTGCTGTATCGTTAAGTTGACTTGTTTTAGTCATTGGTTTCAATAACAATAGCATTAATACACTTTCGTTTTCCATCTACTTTCCTTTTTATGTGATTTTCATCAAAAAATGGCAAAAAACAAGTGATTGCAATTTTTAGCACAGGGCACCCATCATGGAAGGTTGTTGAAGAACTTCAGCGAGCTGTTGCTGCAAATCCTGAAGAGGTAGTTGTGAGCACCGATCCTAATATTGACTAACATGCCCTAAGCTACAACCATGCAAAGTTTGGTGCTTTTGTCCACTCTGTATAGATCTGAGCCTTTAGCCACCTGACTATTTTGTGTCATCACAAATTTGTGACGATCGGAGCCAACGAGTATGTTTTGCACAAATGACGTCATGTACCATGCGTTATGACGTCATCTGTCACCCCTTCCCTATCAATTCTCAATATTTGAAGAAGTGGGGAGTTGACAGCCCTGCAATGCATCATCGAACCAAGGGACATTTTGTGTCCAGCGGTTTTAGTGAAAACAAAGGTTTGTGGGAGTTGCTGTCTCGCGGGCTCACAAAACCTCCCTAAGGTCGATGGTATTTTGTATTTGCCATTAAGAATCCCCTTTTACTTTTCCTTGCGCGCGGTCTCGCGACCAAATTACCTCCCCTTCCCTTTCGTTTGATATCGATTGTTATCGATGGCCTGCGAATACAGCAACCTCGTTCCCAGGTTCCTATCCTACCCGTCCTCCGAATAGCCGAATTTTGCGCCCATTTTCGTAAGCTATTTTATTGACAGCAACAAAAAGCCTTTTGGAATACCTTATTATAGGAAATGAACGCTCCATAAAATTAAGGTATTGGAAATTAACCCGAATTTAATGGAAAACGACTCTCGAATAAAGAAAATTAACGCGAAAGAGGAGGTAGAATTTCATAATAAAGGAAATTAACGCGATTAAGACACAGTTGGTGGTGACAACTGGAACAAATTTATTTCAACACTGGATGTAAAAAAATTCAAAACTGAGCTGACATCACTTCTGACAGCGACAACGATGAAGATGAATTCGAAACTTGTAAACCTCTGCCTTAGCTTTTGTGAAAGATGAAAAACAAAGGGTAAATGGAAAGAAAGAAAGCTTATAGTTAATGTTTTTTAGGTGTAAAGAATGTCTGGACAGGTTCCAAAATTGGGGGTTAACTGGAAATTAAGAGCGCGGAAATTAACGCTGTACTTAATTAACGTCGCGGAAATTAACGCTCAACAAAATTAACGCGACTTAAATTAACGCGAATTTTAACGATTCGCGGTAATTTCATGGAACGTTAATTTCCTATAATAAGGTAGACGTTTTTAGTTTGTATGTTTTGTTTTCCCAATTCAGACCATGTAATGTTCTCTAGAAAATTCATCAATTATGTATGCACGTGGATAAGACGAAATTTGAAAGAAACAGTTTTCTGGAATACTATCACGTGGTTTGAAAGAGGAAAAGAAACATACAAGCTAAGAAGGTCTATTGCTGTAAGGCGTGAAACTGCGCAGCTGTTACCGTTATATAAATCGCATCATCAGTTATGCCCTTTATTATTCTAATAAGGCTCAGAACACGAAAATGTGACGTAAAACCGGCTAATTCGACAACAGCCAGAATATTAGGTTTCGAGGGGAACAAAACGGTCATAAAAAAAGTATTTACATCAAGTTATTGGCGCAGTAGTTTATTTCACGAGCTTGTGATCCGAAAACTAAGCCAAGAAAATTGGAAAATGCAGCGTAACGCAGTACGTCTCTGTTCATATTCCCTAAACCCTGGCGTTACACAAGTCTTCGAAGCTTCTCAGACTGGAGATGTAGACAAACTTCGGAACATTTTAAAGCAAATGCAAGCCCATGAAATAAATACAGCATTAGACACTATGGCCATGACAATGGAAAGCTCTTTTTGTGGAACGCCAGTAGCTTTTGCTGTTGCTAATGGGCATATGGATGTTTTAAGGTGTCTGGTTGAAAATGGCGGCGATATTAATTCTCGCCGCTTGGTTCGAATATATTCTGATGATCACAAGTGCGACAAGTGTACTCCTCTAATGATAGCTTGTGAAAAAGGACACATAAATGTAGTTAAATTTCTCATTGGACAAGGAGCGTGTACGGACCTTCAAAATACGGGGGGCGAAACAGCTTTACACTTCGTTGTTCGGGCCAAGGGTGACTCGGTTGGCATTTCAAGACGTTTAATTGAAAATGGAGCCGACGTTAATGCAAGAACGCATAATAAACGCACGCCTTTGATGCTTGCGAGCTCTAATGATGACATAAATTTGGTGAACTTTTTACTTAAAAATGGAGCTTATGTTAATCTTGAAGACGATCAAGGAAGGAGCGCTCTTCATTACGCAGTACGTGCCTCTTATCATGATACTTGTGATGTAGTGAGATGTTTGATTAGTGCCGGAGCTAACGTAAACGCACGTACAAAATGTCTCAGTTCTCCTCTGATGAAAGCAAGTGAAATGAATAGTATTAACATTGTAAATTTCCTCATTGAAAATGGAGCCAATATCGACTATCAAAACAAAGAGGGCCTCACTGCTCTTCACTATGCCCTCACATGTTATCGAGGTAACTTTGTTAACAATATCAGTGAAGTTGCTCACAAACTTCTTACCCTCGGGGCATCTAACTTATACAGTAATCAACGACTGACCCCTTTACTTTATGTCTGTAATCGGTGCGAGATTTCAGTTGTAGAGAACTTGGTTCTGAGGCCAGAATATACAACGAAAGACAGGATCGATGCTCTAGAGCTCCTAGGTGCCTCTCTCGTCACTTGTTTGCCACTTAGAGACTATGATGTCCTTGAAGTAGGATATGAGTACATGAAGCGGGCTATGGAAGCAAGGTTTGAAGATGGCTCAAAACTTTTGTTAAAACAACCAGTTGAAGCTGATGAGGATTATCAAAATTGGAAAGAAAGCGAAACCATAGAGGAACTTGCTAAGATAGAAGGTAGCACTGACGCCATAATTTTGGAGGGTCTTGTGATAAGAGAAAGAATTCTTGGAAGGGAAAATACAGCACTTCTTGAACCACTACGAATTGTTGCTCAATACTATGGTAACCTTGGTGATCTTTACCTTCCCACCTGTATTGGACTGTACAAGCGTGTAATTAAGATAGCCCACAGGTGCAGTGACTCAGCCAGAGAAGAAGTTGATAAGTTAACCAGTTTATTATATAAAATGGTCAGGAGCAATGGCTATCCAAAATTGAACGATTTAGTTACATTGCTTGAACACTCGATTCTTGAGTATGAGATGGAAAAAAAGCACATAACAGAGCTAACGTCTGAGAAAAAGCCACTCAAGCAACTGATTGATGCGCATAGATCACACTTGTCAAACTCTCTTCATTGTCTAATAAAACTTGTGCAAATCACGAAATGTTACGAATACGGGAAAACTTCAAGGTGTTTATCAGCGTTACTGCAAAGACTTGTCCAAATGAATCCTCGTGATGATCTTGGAAATAACTTGTTACACAAGGCTGTTGGTAACCTTGTGAGTGGTGAAATCCTCTGCATAGATACAGTCAAATTTTTCATGAATGCGGGGGTCAGTGTTAATGCGGTCAACAACAATGGCGATACCCCGCTTCACAGAGCGGCCATGATCAAGCCCAACAATCGTGCCGAGCTCCTTCATTTGTCTGACATGTTGACGGTTTTGCTAAATGAAGGTTCTCACCATGATTTCGTCAACAATCTTGGTAAAACAGCCATGGACCTGGCCACAACCGACGAGGCGCGCAGGATTCTATCAGAGAATAGAAACCTGGAACTGAAGTGCATCAGTGCTAGAGCGGTAAAGAATTTTGGACTTCCTTATATGGGAGTTGTGCCCAAAACATTGGAACGATATATCAGTATGCATTAGTTAGGATACTGTTTCTACTTAAGGGGGCATTACGGTTGTTTTTTGGGGGAAATGATGTTGATTTGGGAACGAAATAAATTTAGGTAGAAAAGTTATATAATAAAAGCTATTATTAAAAACTGAATCATTAGATAATGCAATTTTAGAGCTCTGTTTAGCTTAGCCATCATGATATATGAGCTATTATACTTTATATGCTCTTGAAATATGGTAACTGTACGCGTCTGCTCAAAATTAAAAACAAGCTGAAAATCGGTTGTTTTTACAAATAAAGTCGGGAAGAATTCTCGATATTTTGTGGGCGTTTTTAATTGAACAATTATTCCACTCGCGCTTGTTGGATATGAGATGATTATAGCCACCCGCCTCGTTGGCTTTCTTATCTGCCACCTCATATCCAACGTGCACTCGTGGAATAATTGTTAAAAATACCGAATTACTCCCCTGGGCCTCAACCTCTCCGCCCCTGTACCACGCAAACGTTCACGTATCCCCTGCCAGTGAGTTTGAGTCCAAAGGCAATTTATTACCAAGGCTTCCTGTCTTTCGCTATCTTAGTAACAAAAGTAAAGAAAATGAGGTCACCTAAATATTTTATCCTCAAGATTTGTTCCCGCAACTTCCACCGAGCGTCCTCAAATTTTGCAACCAATACAATTTTTCTGTTAAATGCAACTAAACGTTTCCCTCTCAAAAACATACTATAATTTAAAAATATTAATCCGCTTCAGTCGTAATTTCAAATGACATCATTATTTGAGTGTAGGCCAGTTTCATCTACAGAATCGACAGTGTTTAAACCTATGGTTTGACCATTCAAATGAAAACTCTTCAGCGGTATACCTGTGCATGATACTATTAATTTACCGCACAGTTCTAACTTGGTTAACTTTTCGGATTCTGTGCCGACGAAGTGCTATGATGGGACCCAGACTGGATGTGTCCATTGAAATTTAACCTCTTCAGCAGCTCTTTTTTCATGGTGTCTATTCCCAACATTTCGCAAAATAAAGTATTGAATTTTCTCCTAATTGATTTGGATATTTTTGAGGAAAAAGAAGTGCCTTTCATTAGGACTCGATGCGTTTTGGTTAGGTTGATTTTGAAGTGCTTATTGTAGAAAGCGAGGTTTTTTAAGGCTTGCCAATATTAGCATACCTGAGATTCAGTCAATTAACTCTTTAAGTCCCAATGTGACAAACAGCAATTTTCTCCTAACGATATCCATATACTGTCAAGAGATACGGTTATGAGAATTAACAAAATGATGACCAAAGAGAAAATGGCTTAATCTGTTATCAAATTCTCTCAACTTATTCGTTATGGACATGTACAGACACCAGTTTGGAGAATTTGTATTTGGATATTTAACAATTAATGAATGAGGCTGAGTATCTTATAAAGAATTATGGAAATCGAGGAGGGTGTTATACGGCCAAGGCGGATAACACCCTTCGAGATCTCCATAATTCTTCGATCATATTATACTAAAGCCGAATTCAATAACTGTTTTATTATTCATTCAAAATAATTCCCTGTTTAAAAAAATAGCTAAAACATGCTTACCTCCATCGATGTTGAGTTCATTTTCGATAGAGCAAGTAAAGGGTTGTTCAGCTCCGCAAATATTCTCCAAATAGCAGATGTCGCCCTTCGAGTTGTCTTCTTGCTGTTCTTGCCATGTTTTTAGCTATTATTCCGCCTAGTTCTTACTCTTGAAACGAGTGAAATGTCCACCTTTTTTGTTTTCACAACCAAAACAAGTCAACCTCGTCCCAGGTCTTCTCGGTTAACGGTACATTAACCTGCAAGGAAGCTGCACTTTTGACGTCATCGGTAAATTAATCGCAAAATCCTTCCAAATTTGGTCATCATTAGCTGGTTATGGTGAATTATGCGTGTGATTTTAGCCAATCAGAATCGGGGAAATATTTTAAATGAATAATAATAATGGGACTTAAGCGCCGGCTAGGGAACAGAATATGGAGAGTGTAGAAATATAAAGAAAGAATTTAAACTGAATTTTAGATAGGGTAGGTCGTAATTACTTCCTCTAGGGATTAACACACGGGAAATGACCCGGCTGCTTTTAGTAATCTTAATAGAGAGGAGAAGTGTGACGTCACGTCACCATGGTAGCACATTTTCTAGATGACAATAAAACCAACGACAACGGCGACGGAGGAAGAACGGCAAAAAATTAAAGTAAAAGGTTTTTATTGACAAAACAACAAATTTGCACGTGCATCACGCTATTTTGTAGATTTCTTTGCCGTCTTGCACCCCTGCGACATGAAATTTTCCTAATTTCACGCGCTCGCTTTATGGAGTCGGTGAACACAACACAAAAGTTGTCTTTTTCCTCTTCTGAACTTAGATACGATCCTTTAGGATTCAACCCTAGAAAATGTCGCCAACATTTGCCAAATTGAATGAAATTGAATAAGATGGATGAAGTTTGAAGCTGTGCGAATTAACTTTTTAAGTGACGTTTTCGGTTTGTTGTCATCCAAAAATGTTTTGCTACCATGGCAACGTGGTTTAACGACTTCTCCTTTCTATTGTGCTAGTCAATACTCTTTTACAATAAGAGTTGTCAGATCGAATTAACTGGCTGTCTTATTACTAACGTGGATCAAAGTAGCCGATTCTTTAACACTTCAAGAATGACGTAAATGCAAACGTCATTGGCAAACTGTCAGTAACCAGCAAGGCTAAACAGGAAAAAGTCGCACCCAATAGGACATTTTAAAGCACCCTCATCAACAATATAATAAACTAGATTTTTAACTTTCTTGCGTGGCCCTGCAGAGTGTTTAACCGTATTTTCGTTTACTCTGCATTGTTCGACAAAATGGGGGAAACCATGTCGCTACAAGTACCATCTGCACCATGTGCAAATCAAGTCTTCGAAGCTGCTAAGACTGGAGATGCCTTGAGACTTCGAACCGCTTTAGAGCAGATGAAAGACAGTCATGAAATAACTGCGGCATTAGAAACCAAAGCAGTTTCAACAAGTTTAAGTTGGGAGCCAGTGATAGGCGAAATGGAAGCCACACCGCTGGTTGTTGCGGCCGAGCTAGGTCATGTTGACTGCGTCAAAGAACTTTTGAGGCACAACGCCAACATTGAAACTCAAGCAAAGTTTATGGCTGTCGCTTGTTTTGGAATGATGGAATTGAGTTTTAAATTTACTCCTTTGTTCATTGCTGCTAGTAAAGGGCATCTAAATGTTGTGCGTTGTTTGGCTGAGAGTGAAGCCGATATCAATAGTACACGATCCAATGATAACTCAAGCGCGCTAATGATGGCAAGCTTGAATGGCCACTTGGATGTTGTGAACTTCCTTCTCGAAAAAGGAGCCAATATTGATCATCAAAACAGTGATGGCGAGACTGCTCTGCACTATGCCGTAGCCGGTGACTCCTCGGATGTTGTTCACACACTAATGAGCCGTGGAGCTTCCCAGTTGTACAACAGCAATGGGATGACCCCTCTTCTAGACTCCTGTAATGGATGCAGTATTTCAGTGGCGGAGGTATTGCTCACCAGACCAGAGCTTACAAAGCAACAACGAATCGATTCTCTAGAGCTTCTCGGCGCCTCTCTTGCCACTGATACCCTCAATCGATATTTCACAGAGCCAACTCTGGGTACAGCATTTCAGTTCTTGAAGCGCGCTATGAGGGAAAGGTTCCAAGTTTCCGCAGGCCAATCGAAACCCCTGTTAAAACAACAAGCGGAGTCCATGGAACCTTACCAGAACAGAAAGGAAAGTCAAAGTCTTGAAGAACTCGCACAAATAGAAGGTGACAGAAACGCAATCATAATGGAGGGTCTTATTATAAAAGAAAGAATTCTTGGGAAGAACAATTTACAGCTTATGGGTACAATTCAAGCTATTGCTGAGTACCAAAATGGTTGTAAAAACTATTACATTAGCATAAGATTGTTTAAACGCGTCATTGATATAGCCCAGCATTTCAATAAGTCAATCGATTTTGCCCTGAATCGTATAATTAATGTGCTTTATCAGATGATCCAAAGTGACTGTCCTCCAAGCCAACAGTTTTTAATCAGATTGCTTGAGCAAACAGTTTTGGAATACGAAAAACAGCCGGAAAAGTTGACAAGAGAACTTCATTCCGTGGAGAGTGAAGAAACGAGAAATTTCCTGACACGTGTAAAGGAAAATGAGGAAGGTGGTCTGAGGAACCATTTGCTGCGACTATTGCAAATCTTTTCCAAACTTGGACCTTATGACAAACACGAAAACACCTGTCTATCATTATTGATGGACAAACTTTCTCGCGTGGATCCTCGCGACGAGTTCGGTAATTCGCTGCTGCATCTTGCGGTTGGAGAAGACCGTAATGAATTGCTTCATGTCATAGCATACCCTAACTCACCATTTTCCTTGCCATGCATCGATACAGTTAAACTTCTTTTAAACGCTGGCATGGATGTTAATGGCGTTAACAATAACGGCTACACGCCGCTTCACAGAGCCGTCACTTTAAAACCCAGCGATGGCAAGATTCAAATTTTGTCAGACATTTTGGAGGCTTTGTTAAATGGGGGAGCGCATCATGATTTTGCCAACAATAAGGGAAAAACACCCATGGACTTAGCGGTAACCACTAAGGCTTGCAGCCGTCTACAGTTTGAGAAAAGAAAACTGGAGTTAAAGTGTATCAGTGCCAGGGCTGTCAAAAAGTTTCGACTCTCGTACTTGGGAAAGGTTCCAAAAACACTGGAGCGCTACATAACTATGCATTAAATTTTTAATAATTTCTTCTGCCGGTTTTTTTTTTTAAGTTTGGTTTCTCCATAAAGCGAGGGTAATTGTTTCAAAGCGTATTCTTTCTTTTCACGTGAATACCGTTTCAATTAAAGTTCTTGAACTTCTGTTTTGGTTTTTGTTACTCAAAAAAGTGAAGATACTGTCCAAAAAACATTTTTTTGTCTCAAATGCCTTCAAACTCGATTTAAAGTCCGTGCTGGAATTATCTCCTCTCCTTCAACCTCCTGCGCATGCCCTGACCGCGTCGTAGGTATTGGTGTTTAAGTATTGGTGTCTGATTAACGTAATTTAAGAGAGGGCCGAAACGTAGTATCAAGCATTGCCTCACGTATGCGCAATTATCAATAGTATTTTCCTCAAAATTGTGAGCTTCTTCTCAAAGGAGGGAATCTAACAACTTTGTGACGACTTGGGAACTGCTACAAGTTTTCCCTGTAATAGAGATATTGTTAATAGAGAAAAATGTCTCGCGTTTGTACATATGTCTATAACTCGCCTTAAATTTATACTTTGCTGTATTTTATGATGCGCTAGTATGTAAGCGGTTTCCTTATTTTTTTTAAAGCTTATTAAGTAGAATACAATGCATATACAATATCAACAGAGAGAGAGACACAAACTAATATAAAAGAAGGGTAACAAGGTACAAGAAAAGATTCAATTCGTACGAAGGATATTACAATACTAATCTAGTAACTTAGAAACTAACAAAAATTAACCGAACAGACAACTTCAACTTCTTTAACTTTGTTTAGTAATTACAATAGATTGGCCCGCAAAATAGCAATTGCTAATCTATGCGGCTCAGTTAAAAGAAAAATAAATTGAAAAGAAAGGAAATGAAGGAAAATATTTTAAGTTACAATAATTCTTATTTCTGTCATAGTCAAAATTGTATGCGGCTAAAGGCTTCAAGAATCTCGAACGCATGAAGGCTAAGAAACTACACGGCTCGCTTTCTTTGGCTGGGTGTAGATATCAGGCAAAGTTTGAACATGTGTAAGAAATAGCCAATCAAAACACGACTATTGATGTTCCTATTTCCCCATGATAACCATCCGCTACACTAGCATTCTGAGTGGGAGAGCGGAGTTCATTAACAATAGATGTTCAATAAAACATCAGGTGTATCACGTGGTAGAGAATTAGATTCCAAAATGAAGATGAGATTTTCTTAACACTACTTTTTTTTTTAGTTCGCAAGCACGATCGAGCCAGCGTCTTTTCTGCGGCAAAATGCTATAGCCTTCGTGATTTTGCTAAGAGTTTTTGGCGGTCTTAGTGGCGGCAACAGGTTTTGGAATTTTAACAGTTTTATCATTTTGCAAACATGAGAGGGCTAAACTTCCTTCAAAAAAAAAAAATCTTTCTGGTGAAAGAAAGTAAAATGAAGCTATAGTACTGTTTAAAAACGAACAGGAGTGCATTATCAGGTTTAAAAACTCTCGGCTTCACCTCGTATTTTTAAACCTGATAATACACGACTACGTTCTTTTTGAACGGCTTCAAAATCTCTGATATATATCAATTCATTCTTGCACTGATACTTAGATTTTGGGTTATTTGGTCTAAAAAAACTGGATGTAAAGTTAAGCCGTATCTTTGTCAGATATAAAGACACTCATTGAACATTGATTTCTTTTGTTTTTTCTTTATGAGTTTTTAATAAGTTTTTGAAGGGGTGTCTATTTCCTTAAAATACCCGAAAATAAAAAATGAAATGAAATCTCTCCGTCATAGTCGTCCGGTTCCTCGAAGCTCAAGGATGTGTTGAGTAAAGTCAACCAAATTTAGGTATCCGTTCTAGGATAGTGTCCGTCTTATAGAGAGGGACTTGCCGGTAGCCTTGGCTGTGTAAAAAAGCTCCCTCCTCCCACGCCCTGCGTGGTCTGGAGGCTCCTGGCGTGGTCGGATCAATGTCACCAACGTACGGAATTTGTGCATTGTAGTTTTCGTGAGGACTAAATGAGACTTCCATTGCAAACATTCTTGTTAAATGAACCCTTCCCTAAGTCTTGCAAGTTTCTTTGCATTTTTTTTTAATTTTGTACAAAAGCTACTTTAAGATGACATAAGTGTTTTATATTTCAACCCTCTTGCACACCCGGTGAAAGGGGTGGGTGACTTAAAACAGCTTATACGATATTTTTACAGACGGCACTTTCGATTTGTTTAGCTGCTTCGGATTGAATGTTTCAGTAGCAATTAATCAAACGCCAGCTATCACTACCCTGAGTCCCTGAGTGGGAGTCGTTTCCGTCTCCTTTTAGCAGAAGCGGGAGAAGCGCACGAGACGCGCCAGCAAGGAGCCTCTTCCCTCTGTCATCTTAACTTTTTACCTTTTTTGCCCCTTACCCTCGCGCGCCTGAGGTGCGCTTCACTTCCGCTTGGTTGAAAGCAGATGAAGTAAATTTTTCCAAGGTAAAAAGCAAAATCTTCTACAAACAAGACTTTTTCATTCACAGATTATGGAATTCGGCCACTTCTTATGTGTTACATGGACCGCGTCCGGTTTTTAGTAAGGGTATTCAACAACAAATTTTAAAAAAAGGATCGAAGTCGAAATTCCTTTTGAAGAGACAAAGCCCAGGGGCAGCTCATTCTGTTAGTCTTTTCCTTTTGCAAAAGAAGTTAGTTATTTAAGAGTTTTAATTGGAAACAGGTACAGGTCGGTATATTGAGTTTATACATTGGCGAGCTAATTATTATCGACTTATGTTTTGTCTAAAACGGTTTATAATAAAATTAGAAGTGACTTTATCCAGTTTGAGTGGGGTTTTCCTTGTTATTCCGTTTCCCCATAATTAAAAACAATACATCCCCGTCAAATAACCTATCCTCACCCCCTCCCCAAAACAAAATACTTTGTCAACCTGCAGTAAGGCTATTACTTTGAGCTCAGCGTGGGTAAATGTGAGCCTGATTCCGTAAGAGGAAAGTAAAGAGATATATAGGAAGTACATAATCTCAGGCAATCGCTTTGGACCGTGTAAAATGCTGGATATTCTTTTGTTAAAGTATCAGTGCCTAGCCAAATACAAACGTTATAATAATAAATAATAATAATAATAATAATAAATGTTATTTAGCCAGGGTTATCTCTTCAGCATAAAATGCTGCTATCAATGAGGGCCCTGGAAAAAAAATAAATAAATAAATAAAATAAAAATATTCGTAAAACATTCGCGTACCCCCCCCTCCCCCACCCCCGCCTACCCTCTCCCGTTTTAAAATGATACCTCTAAAGATAATGACAGGATCAGTGATAATGCAGCAAAAAGTTTTTCCTTCCCAGAAAACAGTTAGTTATTAAATTGGACTTGCCCTTAAAATGCTTTTTTTTTCATAGAAGTTCCTACAGACACACGATAAACGAAATATTATGTTCAATTATGCTACGTGGCTCCATCCGTTTCCACGTGCATGATAAGAACCAATCATGAAACATTTTTCAAATCCCCAGGTTAGTACGCGAGAGCGCCACATTCAAATTCAAAATTCTGTGATAATTATTCAGTCTGCGAAGGTTTACGCGAAAATACGCCATTCTTGTTGCGAACAGTTATGTTGACTCTTGGGGAATATTGCTGTTTCACTGCCGTTCAGTTCGTTTTGCCTTCTTCACTTCGCCACAAAAATACTACTGGCAAACATTCAGGAATCTCTGGCTACGAGAAAACAAACCACAAAAGGTAGGTAGAAAATTCTTTTCGGTATCCGAGGCTCGTTCAGCTAAGTTTGTTATTCATATCCTGAAAACTGCAAGATAAACCAGGTTATTTTGTTGTTCAAGTACGTTTTAATATTGATAGTCATACTCACCAACAATTATTCATTTGCTGCAGATGAAATACTGAATTGGAAGCAGAGACAGACGCTCTAAACTAGATGATAACCACATGGCGAAGAGCTTGCCGACTTGAAGATTTATACCCTTGGCAGACATGAAATTCAACAATAAAAAGTAAGGCCTGCTTTTTTGTCACAAGGAGAACGCCATCCCGTAAAGAAATTGTTTGCTTAAAATTGTTTGAATCATTTGTTAAAAATTTTAATAATTAGAACATTCACCATATTTGTCAGGTAGTGGCCTCACCTTGAAAAATCGGGGAAAAGGACTTTTATAAGGACAAATGAGTACAGATTGGCAAAGTCAAATAACTTTCGCTATGCGAGAATTGTTAATTATAACATAGCTAGAAAATTCGCCTAATCAAATTCAATAGCGCGAGCGTGCTTCATATTCCTATTGAGCACGCTGATGACGTCAATAAACTGTTCGTAATTCCTCGAGTTGTTGTGAGCTTAGCAATCCTGAGTCTCCTGAGTGCATCCATAACTCAGCAATAGACAATGAAGCGTTTACCATGTGTTTTGTAAAGAAATTTAAGAGGAAACGTTTGAATTTGTTAACCGATAGTAAGGAAAAGAGGTGAGTGTTGTTGTTGTTGTTGTCATCTCCGCGAGCTGTGCGGGCTATGGCGTGAGCTCATTCTTTGCAAAGTTGTTTTCTCTCAATAACAATTTTTCGGTAAATTAATAGTTTTCCGGCACCTAAATATGGATTTTACAATCATTTTAGAGTACACTTTCTCTCAGTTTCAGGATAAAAACATAAGATTAACTGTGAGGAAAAAAGATATATTCACGTAAACATTGACGCGTACTGCTTTGAGCGCGCCCTTCAATAATAAAATTTTCAGTTAACTGCTGCATTGATCGCTTTGATAATGTTATAAAACAATTAGTTCATGCTGCAGCTGTGCGTATGTCGAGATATTGAGCACTTGGGAAGTTTGGAGAGCACTCAAGAGGCTAGAGTTGCACTCGGCTGCGCCTCGTGCAACTCTTACGCCTCTTTCGTGCTCTCCAAACTTCCCGCGTGCTCAATATCTCGACATACGCACGCTGACGCATGAACTAATTGTTAATTAGCTCATGCGGCAGCGTGCGTATGTCGAGATATTGAGCACGCGGGAAGTTTGGAGAGCACGAAAGAGGCGTAAGAGTTGCACGAGGCGCAGCCGAGTGCAACTCTAGCCTTTTGAGTGCTCTCCAAACTTCCCAACTTCCCAACATTATCAAAGCGATCAATGCAGCAGTTAACTGAAAATTTTATTATTGTTGGGCGCGCTCAAAGCAGTACGCGTCAATGTTTACGTGACTATATATTTTTTTTCCTCACAGTTAATCTTGTGTTTTTATCCTGAAACTGAGAGAAAGTGTACTCTAAAATGATTGTAAAATCCATATTTAGGTGCCGGAAAACTATTAATTTACCGAAAAATTGCCATTGAGAGAAAACAACTTTGCAAAGAATGATCTCACGCCATAGCCCGCACAGCTCGCGGAGATCACAACAACAACAACACTCACCTCTTTTCACTACTATCGGTTAACAAATTCAAACGTTTCCTCTCAAATTTCCTTATAAAACACATGGTAAACGCGTCATTGTCCATTGCTGAGTTATGGATGCACTCAGGAGATTCAGGATCGCTAAGCTCACAACAACTCGAGGAATTACGAATAGTTTATTGACGTCATCAGCGTGCTCAATAGGAATATGAAGCACGCTCGCGCTATTGAATTTGATTAGGCGAATTTTCTAGCTATGTTATAAAATAAGATGGAGTTTTAGCTATTTATAATTTCGTCTGTTTCTTGTATAGCAGCATACATTGATATGGATCTATATGCCTACTGCGCTCTAACATTATGCTCATCAGAAACAAACAGCAAGCTTAATGCAATGAATGTGAGCCAGACTTTGCTTCAGTTAGCTTCCACGAACAAATGTCAGAGGTGTTATGAAGTGTTCCTAGTTATGATTTTCCAATTTGTTTACAAATTATGAATAATTTTTTTGCGATATTATGCTGTTGGTAAGGTGCAGTACGAGTTCAGTTTTGCACAAGGCCCTTGCTTGTATGTGGTCTCCCTTCCCGATAAGACTTCTATTCAGAGGGCGGATCCGGAAAATTTAGAAATAGGAGGTTGGCAGACTAGCAAACTATAACGATACTATTTATTCGTGGGTTTAAGAACTTTAATAGCATCTGTTTCCAAAAATAGGGGCTATACACGAGCTCCGCTGAAATTCTTAAACAATTTCAGAAAAAAATTCGACAGCCTAATTTTGTAAGCAATTTTGTACAAAAAGCACGATACTTCGCGTATCTCATGCCATGTACGCAACAGCTAGTTACAAAATTTTACTAAAATCCTTCACCCTTTCGTTGATATAATGTCTTAAATTACGAAATAAAAAGCTATTGCATATGTCCAACCTCTCTACAAGGGCCACCTTGGGAACAGAAGGAAGTGGCCGTGGTGGGGAGGTGGCCGTTATGGGATATGACAAATTTTTTTAGTGAGTAAAACATGTTTATTGTGCTCAGTTCACGCTTACTGTATCTCGTAATGGTAACCCACTCATGTATAGTAATTATATAGTTATAAAAGACACAAAAAAATTGAATATTTGAATGAAAATGTTATTTAACGTGACAAAACGAGCAGGGTTTGCAACATTCGCCGGAAGTATTTTAGACAATTTATGCTTACTGCCGCAGTTAATGGAGCACAATCAAAATACGATTGCCGGGTTTAATCATCAACGCGTCACAAGGATCAACCGATTTCATAACCATTTTCGACTTTTTCATCAGTCGCTGAAAAAACTGGCCATTGTCGAGAGGGTGTTTTGGCGGTTGGGGACGTGCTCTAGTGGCCATTGCCGTTGTAGAGAGCTTTGAAAAATACATTATAAACCCGCATATAAGAACCTAGTGATTTAAGAACCTACATGCTGAAATTTGGCATTTAAATATTCAAAAATTTCAGAACCTTTCAAGCCTGGCTGAGCAAAATAGGTTGTTAAAATTCTCTATTTTTGTTTGAGAAACTTCTAACAAAAGTTATTGTGTATAATTGTCTTCTTTGATTTACATTTGTTTGGATTTTCACTAGAAACATGTTTTCCATAAACTATTATGTATTTCTGCCAATGATTACACTATGACAACCTCTAATAAATAAGAACCTATTAAGAACCTAATCAACCTGAATTGTGAAAAACTACCCTAAAATATAAGAACCTGTTCAGCCTGACCTTGAAAATTCTAGTTTCTTACATGCGGATTTTTACTGTAGTCAATGTATGGTTTTTCCACCAGGACCAGAAAAAGTGGCCCTTGTAGATAGGTGGCCATTGTGGACAGGTGGACGTTAGTGGTGGTTAGACTGTAGCTGATTCAATGAAGATCCCAGTTGCGCACTGGAAAGATATTGGTTAGTGATTTCTCAACCAAATCACCCACTGAATTCCGTCTTCCCTAATGGACACCCAGCTCCCAATTGCCAAAGTAACCTTTGTCAAATTTGGTATATACACTGTATTCATCATTATAATATATTTATACATTATATCATATCAGTATATTTTTATTGTTACCGATCAGAATTAACCTTTGGCAGGGGCTCGCTACTCCACATTGGTAACTTTCTGTGGTTTAACAGCAATAGGCACCTTGTGGAAGAGTTCTGAATAGCTTACAATGACATTTTTGGTATACATTTGTTGTAGTTGATTCTATCCTTACTTAAACTTTTATTTGTTTTTATTTTAAACTCATTATCATAAACTATCAAAGACAACGAAGAATACTGAAATTTTTAAAAATCAAGGATAATACTTAACCGCAACACATGGCTATAGCGCACAAGGAAGCTATTGTTTGGCTAACACTAGTTGAAATTGTTGCACGCATGCAAGAAAGAAATTTATCATAGCAGATTCCGTTCATCTGTATCATCGGAAGTGCATGTAAAACTCTGCAAAGGGGGCAGGTGAAGAATGCGCCATAATCCTTTGTGTCAGTTCGCTATGGTTTCACATCTGGCCTAGACAAATTGACTTTATCATCATTTGACTATTTCATTTCCAATTTCTTTTCTGTGCTGTTTTGTTAATCCTTTTCGTTTACGAATTTCAGCTTTCCATGGATCAGAACCGTTTCCACAGGCAGACCAACCCGACCAGACCACCTTCTTCCTGTTTTATAAATCAGCTGCAAATTTCCTCAGCACATCCCGAACCATCAACATTCAAGATGCCATCGTCAGTTTCTGGTCATCAAGGTCAGTCATTCATCATGGGTTGGGTTAAGGGAGGTTAATTTGTAAAGCCCTGGATCAACCGCACAAAGCATACTCTGCACACACCTCCGGCTCGAAGTCCCTGGACTTCATATTTCGGCTTAACTTAATTGTAGTTAGGTTAGCTAGCGGGTTCCTCTGGGCTGGTAAGGGCCTCCTCTTCCCTCTTTTCAAACTTGGGTTGCTTTGCAGGAGTTCGATCAACGATAGGATTCGACTTTTCAAATTAAATTTCGGCTTCGAGTCGGTGTCCTTTCGTTCGTCTTCGCTTCGCCTTGGATTCATTTCATCGTTATGTCTTCGTCATCGTGGTCGCCATCGTCGTCTTTGCTGCAGTCTCCCGCTTAGTTGCGCAAAATCTCTTTTATCTAACCACACTTCACTTGACAGTCAATGCGCCGGGCAAGTGAAGCTTTCATTCGTAAAGTTCATCCGGACAGCAATAACTTTAAGGCAAATTCAGAAAATTAGAGATTACAGACCATTTAACTTCTGATTATGAAATTGTCTGACGACAGACCATTTGTCTGACTACAGGCCATTTAACTTCTGAAGACCATTTTAGCTTTCCATAACTTCAGCAAATGTTTTACTTCTTTTCAATTTTCAGCGTACTTACTTCTTTTTATCATCTGAACAAGGCATCCAAGCTCGCCTCACCAGGCCCCAAATGGAGCCCAGTTTCCTTTGGAGAAACATGATCTGTAAGCATGATGGCGAGAAAATACAAGCAACAACAGCCCATATAAGGTAGGGCTGATTTATATGGTGCATCGTCTGTTAAAACCGCTTTCGGCGTCGTCGTGCTGATTACAAACGGAGTGTAATTTAAAGTTTTCTGTTCGCTACGAACACGCTCGCAGGTAGGTGTGCAGTTTTCCAAACGTTGCACCATATCATTCAGCCCAAGTAATCACAGGGACGCAAGGTTAGTGATTTTTTTCCTTAGTTATGTAATAATACGGTACTGTTCTCAATTCGGCTTTTTCTGATTTCGATTTGGCATTCAGTCTACCAATTCAACTTCAAAAGGCTCAAGGCTTGGTATCGACAATTTGTCTATAGCAAGCAGCCGTTGACCCTTGGGTACGGTCTGGTTAACCCTGGGGTATCTCATTCGAAATGGCACATTTTGAGGACACATGGAAACTTGTAGGAGCGCGTCCGTTATTAAGTAATTAATTTTGCTTTGTAAATGGCACTTGGAATTCAATAAAAGATACAAATATTTTTGTGTTGCTGTTGTGGTTTTTTGTTCTCATGATATTTAGCTTAATAACAACTATCTTGTAAATGATGACAAATATGCAATAGCATCAATAAAAATAAACAAAACAAAGTTGTCAGTGTCTTGTTTTATAGCTAATCTTAAAGGATTTTTAAGAAACTATAAACAATTTACTAATGAAGTTCCATTTCAGCAAAGCCGAACGTCAGCATTTTTTCTTTTTTTCTACTCCTGGACGTCTACTTCAATCAAAGAATGAATGAAGAACACATTTGTAAGGGCGCGCCCGGTCAAGATCAACTACTGCTTTGGCTGCGTTCCTGAAGAAACGCTCCAAACTACTGAGAAACTGAGTCCATTTCCAAAATAGGCAGACGATTTTGTACTTAGCCAGTAATATAATTGCACTTTGATGATCAATAAAGTTGTATTGATGTTGAAACACGTTATGCGTGCTGGCGTCTTCTTTTAAAATAGCGCATAAAATAAACCTAATTTCCATTTAAATAGTTGAACGAACGCAAATTGTTGTAATTTGTTGCTTTTAGTGATCAATAAAATAACAAGCAAACTAACACATTGTAAACCTAGAAAGTTATGTTTCAGGAGCATGGGAAGCGAAATGTTTTCTTTTGATTCGGCCGTCTATTTTCGGCGAATGATCATGATTGGAGGAGACTTCTATACTGGGCGCGCCCTTTCAAAGAAGTACAAGACACCGTTTTGTGGCGTTTTCTGCTCAAGATGCTGTCTCTTCACCAGTTCCTTGAAGTGCCCATTGTAAAGAAACTTGAGACCAGGTTTGGTAAGGCACACGGTATACAGTTACGACTTTTTTAACGTTTAAGATTTTATTTTAGAGTTTTCAGATTACAAGCCGAAGCAAGGGATTCCCAGTCAGTGCGACGTAGTTTGCTGTTGAGAAGTGTAAAGACAAGAAAGAAACTAAAGCATCTACCGTAAGTAATAAGGAATTGTCCTTTTTGCAATAAATAACCCTCAATGCAGTAGGACTAAAACACCTTAAACCAAATTACATATTATTCTTCAAATGAAAGAACTAAAAAGTGCTTATGTATGTGAAACCCATGACCACAGACGAGGACCTTACTCAGACCTTGATGATCATTTGAACTTGTATACAGACATCTTTTCCCCCAAATTTCTTTTCGTTTTTTCATTTCATACTAATCAAAGGCTCTGGAAACTTTTTATTAATTGAAACAGGCACGACACTCTAGAATTTCAGATAGAAAACAATATTCAAAGCGCGATGGTCTTTACGTATTGTGTGGTGAGAAACAGAGAAGAAGTTTTTTACTAATTTCACTTTTCACAATGAATTGTATTTCATGCAGGTCATGAAATTCCAGATGTCATAGCAGCATTGAAGTTTCAACCTGTGACAGAATTGGAGCCGCAAGTAACAACATGACGTACGTAATTACAGGGTGTCCCAAAAGTTCGTTCCTCTAATTTCATGCACTATAACTTTTGATCAAAACTTTATTTTTACATGAAATTTCTAGAAGAGGTTCATTTCTCTATCGAATACATGTATTCAGAATTTCAGTAACTGGGATGCCCTTAGGTTTTTTTATCACTTTCTGGTGCGCAGGAGCCAGTTCAACCCCAAACAATATTTGTTTATTTTAAGCAGCTGAAAAAAGAATATTTTAAGAATTCATCCAAAAAAGATAATCATCCCGGCCCCTCTGCACAACAAGGATTTTGTACTTCTTTACAAATTTGAGTCGAGCTGGGCGTTACCTGGTAGACTAAGCAGAGGTGGTTTTTTTTTTTGGCCATCTCATGGGCCTCCAATTTTAAACATTCGCTTTTCATGACCCTTTCTGGAATTGGCTTGCTAACTATGAGAGTTTCCTCGTCGAGTCTCCTATTTTGTATCTAGCCTTTTTAAAAACTGTTTTAGCTGCTTTATTTAAGACTTTTGGTCTTCCTCTTCGTTTCTTGCCTTCAAAAACCTTCATTTCTCCATGATCTTTTACCAGCCAACATTTGGATTTTTCCAGTTTTTTTAGCAGTTTCTATAACAGATAACCCAGTATATCGAAGTACACGTGCTTATGCTCTCACGTAGCTGAACGTTTTTGCGTTAAGGGGGTTTATCTTTCGTGATATTTACAAAAAACAAGGAAGGAGTTCGAGCAATTCGGGCTATAAAATACAAAAATATGTGGCTGAAAAATATGCTCGCGCAAGCGCACCTTTGGCGCGGAAGTATACATTTCGAATATTCGAGTCAAAAGATGGCACAACAAGTATGAAAATAGTGAATTAGATTGAAAGACACGACTTTTGACTGAATGATTTGCTTGCCAAGTCCAATCGTAATGAAAGACAAACTTATAAAGTAGAGGAACGAACTTTTGGGACACCCTGTATAACAGAACACCAATAGCTTAAGAGCAATGAACACAGTCTTCGTAAAAAAAGATTGAGTCTTTTATCTCTGCCCCAAGTAAGGAGCTTTTGGTCTGAGCCTCAAGTGAGTAATGACAAGAGAAAATGATTCAGGCGATTGAAGGCAAAATTGTGGCTGATCTTTACTTATGAACTACTGAGGAGAGAAAACTTGAAAGCAGTTATGTATCTGACTATTGCTATGAGACAATTTGTGACGTTTGGAGGTCGTACACTCAGAAGAGAAAGAAAAGGTTTCTTTACTGATTTTTTTTTAAAATATACATTACGATCATTTTTCAGGAAATTTCAGATGTCGTATCAGCATTGAGGTTTCTACCTGTGACTGATTTGGATCCACAAGCAACAACCTGACGTAAGCAATCAGAATAGAATATCAATGGCTTTACTAACCAGTAAACACAGCTTACTTAAAAACATTCAGTTGTTTATTTCTGCTCCAATAGAAAAGCGTTTGCTCTTAATGTTAAGTTCAGTAAAACTTGAAATTTGAAAGAAAACTTCAGACGGTTGAAGGCAAGGCTGTGGCTGTACTGAGATTTAGAGTTATGGACTTAAATGACAAGAAAAGGAAAGTATTTATCACTTTCTATGAGACAGTTGTGCCTGCTTTTAAAGATGTTTTCAGGCCTTCCACTGTGTAACATGATATAGACGATGATCAAGGGCAATGGGAAGTTCATTTCTGTATTTGGTTGAACTTACCTTTTCGTAACTTCAGCTTATATTTTTCCGTTACAATTTTCAGCGTCCCGACGAATCAGAACGTACCAATCAACTCCATCTCATTATCCAGACAAGCCAAGCAAGCCACTTCACCCCGCCCCGCATCTGGAGTTTAGATCCCTTGGGAGAAGCACGACCCATTTGCACCGAATAAAAGGAAGGCGAGAGATGACTAGGGACAACAGCTCATATAAGGTAGGGCTGATTCATATGGTGCATCGTTTGTAAAAACTGTTGTCCACATCGTCGTGTTAACTAAACTCGGAACGTGTGTAACGTTTTCTATTCGTTACCCTTCAAACACGTTTGCAGGTAAGTGCGCAGTTTTTGCAAACGTTGCACCATATCAGTCAGACCAAGTAATCACAGGGATACCAGGTTAGTGATCTCTTTTTAAGTTATGCAATAATTCAGTACTTTTCTCAATTCGGCTTTTTCTGGTTTCGATTTGGTTTTTGATCAACGAACTCAGCTTCAAATGACTCAAGGCTTGCTATCGACAATCTGTTGATAACATGCCGCTATTAACCCCCTGGTCACGGTCTGGGAACTCTGGGGTGTCTTATTCGACGTGTCCAGTTTTAAGGACATATGGACACTCCCCGGTTTTACTGGGCTCTAAGTTTTTTTGTAGCAGCGCGTCCGTCTTTTAAGTAATTAATTATCTCTTGTAAATGGTACCTGAAATTCAATAAAAGATACAAATACTTTTGTGCTGTTATTGTGTTTTTTCTAATATTAATCAAGTAATAACTATGTTAATAGTAACTCCTGTAAATGCTGATAAAGATGCAATAGCATCAATAAAAATAAACAAAACAAAGTTGTCAGTGTCTTGTTTTATAGCTAATCTTAAAGGATTTTGAGGAAGCTATAAGCAATTTACTAATGCAGTTTCATTTCAGCAAACTCGAACGTCAGCATTTTTCTTTTTTCTGCTCCTGGCCGTCTTTTTCGACCAAAGAATGAACGAAGAGCACATTTTTAAGGGCGCGCCCGGTCATGATCAGGTGCTGCTTTGGCTGCGTTCATGAAGAAACGCTTCAAACTACTGAGAAACTGAGTCCATTTCCTGGAAAAAATAGGCGGACAATTTTGTACTATGCCAGTAATATATTTGCCTTTGGTTGATTAATAAAGTTGTTTTGATGTTAAAACACGAGATGTGTGCCTGCGTCTTGTTTTAAAATAGCCCTTAAAATAAGCCTAATTTCCATTTAATTAGTTGAACATACGCACATTATTGTAATATGCTTCTTTTAGTGATCAATAAAATTACAAGCAAACAGAGATCAATGTGTTGTTCTTTTTACTAACACATTGTAAACCTAGAAAGTTATGTTTCAGGAGCATCGGAAGCGAATTTTTTTTAATTCGGCCGTCTATTTTTGACGAATGATCATGAAAGGTGGAGACTACTATACTGGGCGCGCCCTTTCAAAGAAGTACAAGACACCATTTTGTGGCGTTTTCTGCTCAAGATGCTGCCTCTTCACCAACTGCTTGAGGTGCCCATTTAAAAAAACTTGAGACCAGGTTTGCTGGTAAGGTACACGGTATGCAGTTACGACTGTTTTAACGTTTAAGATTGTATTTTAGAGTTTTCAGATTACAAGCAGAAGCAAGGGATTCCCAGTCAGTGCACCGCTTTGCTGTTGAGAAGTGTAAAGACAAGAGAGAAGCTAAGGCATTTACAGTAAGTTATTAGGAAATTCTGCTTTTTGAAATAAATAACCCCCAGTACAGTAGAACCAAAACAGCTTAAAGCATTAATATGTATTTTTGAAATGAAAAAACTGAACATGTATGTGGAACCCATGACCACAGACGAGGGGACGGACCATACTCGGACCTTGATAATCATTTGAACTTGTATACAGACATCTTTTTCCTCAAATTTCAAGTCTTTATTTCATTTCATACTAATCAAAGGCTCTGGAAACTTTTATTGATTGAAACAGGCACGACACTCAAGAATTTCAGATAGAAAACAATATTCAAAGTAATGGCCTTTACGTATTGTGTGGTGAGAAATAGAGAAGAAGTTTTTGACTAATTTCACTTTTCACAATGAATTGCATTTCATGCAGGTCAAGAAATTCCAGACGTCATAGTAGCATTAAAGTTTCAACCCGTGACAGAATTGGAGCCGCAAGTAACAACATGACGTACGTAATTATAACAGAACACCAATAGCTTAAAAGCAATGAACACAGTCCTTGTAAAAAAGATTGAGTCTTTTATCTCTGCTCCAATTAAGGAGCTTTTGGTCTGAACGTTAAGTGAGTAATGGCAAGAGAAAAAAAATTCAGGCGATTTAAGGCAAAATTCTAGCTGGTCTAAACTTATTATCCACTGAGGAGAGAAATCTTGAAAGCAGTCATTTATCTATTGCTGTGAGACAGTTTCTGATGTTTGGAGGTCTATAACTCGGAAGAGAAAGAGAAGTTTTTTTCACTAATTTTTTCTATAACGATCAATTTTCAGGAAATTTCAGATTTCATATCAGCATTGAAGTCTCTACCTCTGTCTTATTTGGAGCCACGAGCAACAACCTGACGTAAGTAATGAGAATAGAATATTAATGGTTTAAAACCAGTAAACACAGCTTTCGTAAAACATTCAGTTTTTTATTTCTGCTCCAATAGAAAAGCGTTTGCTCTTAATGTTAAGTCAACTTGAAATTTAAAGTAAATTCCAGACAGTTAAAGGAAAGAGTGTAGCTGTACTGGGATTCAGAGTTATGGACTTGTATGACAAGAAAAACAAAGTATTTATCACTTTCTATGACACAGTTTGTGCTTCCATTCAGGTCTTCGACTGTGTAACATGATATAGACGTTGATCAAGGGCAATTCGAAGTTTACTTCTGTTGGCTGAGCTTTCCTTTTTGTAATCTCTGCTGATATTTTTCCCTTTACAATTTTCAGCGACTGACAAATCAAAACGTACCAATCAACGCCATCTCATCATCTGAACAAGCCAAAGAAGCATCCTTAACCAGGCTGTATCTGGAGCCCAGTTCCCTTAGGACAAACATGACCTGTGACCGTGTCATAAAATAATGGTGAGACGATACCAGGGACAACAGCCCTTATAAGGTAGGGCTGATTTATATGGTGCATCGTCTGTTAAAACCGTTTTCGGCGTCGTCGTTTTGATTAAAAACGGAACGTAATGTAAAGTGTTCTGTTCGCTACGAAAACGCTCGCAGGTAGGTGTGCAGTTTTTCCAAACGTTGCACCATATCAGTCAGCCCAAGTAATCACAGGGATACCAGGTTAGTGATTTTTTTTCTTTAGTTATGTAATAATACGGTACTGTTCTCAATTCGGCTTTTTTCGATTTCGATTTGGCATTCAGTCTACCAATTCAGCTTCAAATGGTTCAAGGCTTGGTATCGACAATTTGTCTATAACAAGCAGCCATTGACCCTTAGGTACGGTCTGGTTAACCCTGGGGTATCTCATTCGAAATGGCACGTTTTGAGGACACATGGAAACTTGTAGGAGCGCGTCCGTTATTAAGTAATTAATTTTGCTTTGTAAATGGCACTTGGAATTCAATAAAAGATACAAATATTTTTGTGTTGCTGTTGTGGTTTTTTTGTTCTCATGATATTTAGCTTAATAATAACTATCTTGTAAATGATGACAAATATGCAATAGCATCAATAAAAATAAACAAAACAAAGTTGTCAGTGTCTTGTTTTATAGCTTATCTTAAACGTTTTCTAGGTAACTAGGTAATTTACTAACACAGTTTCATTTCAGCAAAGCCGAACGTCAGCATTTTTTTTTTTTAACTCCTGGTCGTCTCTTTCGATCAAAGAATGAATGAAGAACACATTTTTAAGGGCGCGCCCGGTCAAGATCAAGCTACTGCTTTGGCTGCGTTCCTGAAGAAACGCTCCAAACTACTGAGAAACTGAGTCCATTTCTTGGAAAAATAGGCAGACGATTTTGTACTAAGCCAGTAATATAATTGCACTTTAATGATCAATAAAGTTGTATTAATGTTGAAACACGCGATGTGTGCCAGCGTCTTCTTTTAAAATAGCGCATAAAGTAAGTCTAATTTCCATTTAATTAGTTGAATGTACGCAAATTATTGTTCAATGTTACTTTTAGTGATCAATAAAGTTATAAGCAAACAGCGATCAATGTGCTTTTTTTTTTCACTAACACATTGTAAACCTAGAAAGTTATGTTTCAGGAGCATCGATAGCGAACTTTTTTTTAAATTTGGTCGTTTTTTTTTTGGGCGAATGATCGTGAATGGACGAGACTTCTATACTGGGCGCGCCCTTTCAAAGAAGTACAAGAAACCTTTTTGTGGCGTTTTCTGATCAAGATGCTGCCTCTTCACCAACTGCTTGAAGTGCCCATTGTAAAGAAACTTGAGACCAGGTTTGGTAAGGTTCACGTACACACGGTATGCACTGAGTTACGACTGTTTTAACGTTTAAGATTGTATTTTAGAGTTTTCAGATTACACGCTGAAGCAAGGGATACCCAGTCAGTGCGACGCTTTGCTGTTGAGAAGTGTAAAGACAAGAAAGAAACTAAGGCATTTACAGTAAGAAATTAGGAAATTGTGCTTTTTGCAATAAATAACCCCCAGTACAGTAGAACTAAAACAGCTTACAGCAAAATATATATTACGTATGACTGAAGGAACTAACAGTGCTTATGTATGAGAAACCCATGACCGCAGATGAGAGGACGGACCTTACTCGGACATTTGTGATTATTTGAACTTGTATACAGAGATCTTTTCCCCCAAATTTCTTTTTTTATTTCATTTCATACTAATCAAAGCCTTTGGAAACTTTTATTTATTGAAACAGGCTCTACACTCTAGAATTTCACAAAGAAAACAATATTCAAAGTAATGGCCTACACTTCCCTCTTTTAAGTGTTACCAACTATTTAACTAACGGCAAACTAACAGCAGAGTTTTTTACTAATTTTATTTATCTCAATGAATTGCATTTCATGCAGGTCAAGAAATTCCAGATGTCATAGAAGCATTAAAGTTTCAACTGACTTGTGATACAATTGGAGCCGCAAGTAACAACATAACGAACGTAATCATAACAGAATTCCAATAACTTAAAAAGCAGTGAACACAGTCATTGTAAAAAAAAATCACGTTTTTTGTCTCTGCTCTAATTGCGGAGCATTTGGTCTGAAAGTTAAGTGAGTAAAAATGGAAAGTGAAAAAAATTCAATCGATTGAAGGCAAAATTGTGGCTGATCTTATGATTAACTGCCTTATGAACTACTGAGGAGAGAAAACTTGAACATTTTCATTTATCTATTACTATGAGACCGTCTGGGATGTTTGGAGGTCTTCAACTGAGAAGAGAAGGAGCACTTTTTTTCACTAATTTTTATAACGATCAATTTTCAGGAAATTTCGGATGTCATATCAGTATTGAAGTTTCTACCTGTGCCTGATTTGAAGCCACAAGCAACAACTTTACGTAAGTAATCAGAATAGAATATCAATGACTTTAAAAATCAGTAAATACAGCTTTTCAGTTCGTAAATACATCCAGTTTTTTATTTCTGCTCCGATAGAAAAGCGTTTGCTGTTAATGTTAAGTGAGTAAAACTTGAAATTTATAAGAAAACTCCAGAGGGTTAAAGGCAAGGGTGTGGCTGTACTGGGATTTAGATTACAAGAAAAAAAAAATTCAAAAAAATTATTTATCAATTTCTATGAGACAGTTTGTGCTTGAAATTAAAAAAAAAATTTCCAGGCCTTCGACTGTAACACGATGTAGACGTTGATCTGAGGCAATGGGAAGTTTATTTCGGCAATATTTGGTTGAAGTAACCTTTTCGTAACCTCAGCTCTTATATTTTTCCCTTTATAATTTTTAGCGTACTGACGAATCAGAAGCCAAGCAAGCTCCGCCGCTCCCGCACCATCTGACCATGTCGCATCTGGAGTCCAGTTCCCTTGGGAAAAGTACGAGCCATGAGCGCCGAATGAAGTGAATGCGAGAGATGACTAGGGACAACAGCCCATATAAGGTAGGGCTGATTCATATGGTGCATCGTCTGTTAAAACTGTTTTCCACAACGTCGTGTTAATTAAAAACGGAACGCACTGTAACTTTTTCTATTCGTTACGCTTCAAACACGCTTGCAGGTAAGTGCGCAGTTTTTTCAAACGTTGCACCGTATCAGTCGGCCCAAGTAATCACAGGGACATCAGGTTAGTTTTTTTTCTTTATTTATGTAATAACTCGGTGCCATTCTCAATTTGGCTTTTGGCCAACAAACTCAGCTTCAAATGACTCAATGCTTGGTATCGACAATCTGTTGATAACATGCCGCTATTGACCAACGCGTACAGTCTGGGTGTTTCGTTCGAATGTCACATTTTAAGGACATATTATACACTCCAGGGTTCTACTGAACCCCAATTTTTGATTTGTAGGAGCGCGATCTTATTTAAGTCAATTAAACTTTGTAACTGGTACCTGCAATTCAATAAAAGATACAAATATTTTGGTGCTTCTGTTGTGTATTTTTTTCTAATGATAATCAACTAAAAATTATCTTAGTAGAAAACCTGTAAATGATGATACAGATGCAATATTACTGAGATCGACTACCGCTTTGGCTGCGTTCCTGAAGAAACGCTCCAAACTACTGAGCAATTGAACTTATTTCAGTATTGGAAGAAAAGTCACACGATTTGTACTTAGCAAGTAATGTAGTTGCAATTTGATAGTCGTGCAATAAAGTTGTTTTAATGTTAAAAAACGGGAGTGTGCCATCGTCTTGTTTTGCCTAAAGCATGAAATAAACTTTAGTCTGATTTAAATTACAATGTAAGAAGTTATTAGAGAATTAGTTTTGCATGTGGACATACGTTGTTATATGTTGGTTTTTGTTATGAATAAAATTACAAACACAGTGATTGAAGTGTTGCTTTTTCACTAACCTATTATAAAACCTACTAGAAAGTCATGTTTCAGGAGCATGGAACGCGAACTTTTTTTTGCGTTCAGTTTTTCGACTAATCAATGGAGGAGAGTTCTACATACCGGACGAGCCTTTTCGAAGATGTGCCAGACACCATTTTCTTGCGTTGTCCGCTCAAGATGCTTTTTTTTGACCTTATGTTTGGTGTGTCCGTTGCAAGAGGAACCTTCAGACCCTTTGTGGACTTCAGAAGTTTTCACTCTTAAAGGTAAAGCACATTATATGGAATTAAAACTTTTTTAACGTCCAAGTTTGTATTTTATAGTTTTCAGGTTACACGAAGCAAGAGATTCAGTCAGTGCGTCGTTTTGCTGTTGAGATGTGGGAAGCCGGGAGAACAGAGAACCTAAGTCATATACCGTAAGTAATTAGGATATGTTACATTTATTAATTTCGCAAGAAATAAAATAATACACAATAAAACAGGGCTAAAACAGCTAGAAGTTCACGTCATTTTTTTAAATGAAAAAGTGAACATTCCATATGCGGCATGTAAAATGCACCCACAGACGAGGCGATGGACCATACTGATGTTCATTGAAACTTGAACATAGACGTCTTTTCTCCCATTTTTTTTCTCTTTATTTCATTTTTTACTTTGTACTTATCAAATACCTTGCAAACGTTTTGTTCATTGAAACAGGCAAGCCACTCTAGAAGCTCAGACTACATGACTTGGACCCGGAAAAGTGTTCAAAGCCCTTGTCCTTTACTTATGGTCCGGTGAGTTGACTTCCCCTTATTGAGTGTTACTACCTGTCTAACAAAGAAGAGAGAAAAAGGAGAGAAGTTTCCAACTCATTCTTTACCAAAGTGAATTGTATTTCATCCAGGTCAGGAATTTTCAGATGTCATGGCAACAATGTTGAAGTTTCTTTCTGCGACATATTTGGAGCTGTAAGCAACAACTTGAGGTAAGTAATCAGAACAGAAGACTGGCTTTAAAACCGGTGAACACAGCTTTTGTAAAGACATCCAGATTTTTATCTCGGCGTTTGCCGGGTTACGTCGCGTTTAGTGAGTAAAACTAGAAATGCATGAAAAAAAGAGTGAAAGCAGTTAAAGGCAAGCATGCGACTGTGCTAAGTTTTTAAGATATGGACTAGAGACGAGAGAAAACTTTAGCCCTATTTGAAATCTAGAATCCGGACTACAGCTCCAGGAATCCGGATCAGCACTAACGATTGGAATCCAGAATCCAACTTCCACTGACAAAGACTGAAACAGATTACTGGAATCCAGAACACTCGACTGTCTTAAATTCCCTAACATGAGTCAAAAGTTAAAAGCAATTATTGAAAAATTTCTATGAATCAGTTTGTGCTTGTATTCAGTAGATGTTCCCAGGCCTTCAACCGTGAGTGATTGTGTAGACGTTGAGCTTAGCTTTTCATAACCTCAGCAAATGTTTTTCTCCTTTCCAGTTTTCAGCGTACTGACAAAGCAGACCGTATACTCTATTTCATCACTAATCTGGAGAAGGCAACCAAGCACACCTAACCAGGCTGCATCTTGAGTCTAGTTCCCTTTGGAGAAACGTGAACCGTGAGCGCGGAATGAAGTGAAGGCGAGAGCCGTATCTGGGAACAACCGTTCATATAAGGTAGGGCTGATTCATAAGGTGCATCGCCTGTAAAAACTGTTTTCAGTAACGTCGTTTTCATTACAAACGGAAAAAATTTTAAAGTTTCCTATACGCTATGAACACGCTGGCAGATAAGTGAGCAGTTTTCACAAATGTTGCACCATATCAGTCAGCCTGAGTAATCACAGGAACACCAGGTTAGTGATTTTTTTCCTTAGTTATATACGTCTACTAATTCAGCTTTATAAAGCTCAAGGCTTCGTATCCACAATGTTTCGATAGCAAGCAGCTATTGACCCCTGGGTACGGTCTGGGGAGCCTTGGGGTGTTTATTGGTAAGGACCTATGGACAGTGTTCGGTTTACTGGACCCTAAATTTTTACTTGTAGGAGCGCGCCCGTTTTGTAAATGGTACCTGGAATTCAATAAAGGATACAAATACTTTTGGTCTGTTGTTGTGTTTTTTTTTTTCTGATGATAATTAACTAATAATTATCTTAGTAGTAATCTTGTAAATGATGATTAAGATGCAATAGCATCAATAAAAATAACAAAACCAAAGTTGTCAGTGTCTTGTTTTATAGCTTATCTTAAACGTTTTATAGGTAACTAGGTAATTTACTAACGCAGTTTCATTTCAACAAACCCGAACGTCAGCTTTTTTCTTTTTTTGTCTACTCCTGGTCGTTTCTTTCGATCAAAGAATGAACAAGGAACACATTTTTAAGGGCGCGCCCGGTCAAGATCAAATACTCCTTTGGCTGCGTTCCTGAAGAAACGCTTCAAACTAAAAGAGCAACTGACTTCACATCGTGGAAGAAACGTCAGATGATTTGTACTAAGCTAATAATATAGTTGTACTTTGATGATCAATAAAGTTGTTTTAATGTTAAAACACAAGGTGTGTGCCAGCGTCTTGTTTTGTTTAAAATAACCCATTTAAATAACGCTTAGAGAAATTATTACAGCTTTACCTTTGCGTTTAATCTCTAATTCTTGTAATATGTTGCCTTTTGTGATCAATAAAAAAACAATCACACCACAGCCATCAGTGAGTTGTTTTCTACTAACAACGAATTATAAAACCTAAAAAGTTACGTTTCAGGAGCATCGGACGCAAACTTTTTTCCTTTTAAATAATTCTACCTTCGTTTTTTCGATGAGTGAATGGAGGAGAGTTCTCTACTGGGCGCGCCCTGTCGAACACGCGCAACACTCTGCTTTTCACCTTATGTTTGTTGTGTACATTGCAAAGAAGCTTGAGACAACGTATGGACGAAGACTGAAGACTAAAGATCTCAGGTTGTTTTAAATACCAAGGTATATGACATGTAGTTAAAACTGCTTTAACGTCCAAGATTGTACTCCGCTGAATTAAGGAATGGGTCCTCGTTACATGTGGGGTTTTATGACTTGACCTTGTTTTTTCCAGTATCTTCCTTTATTTTAATCTTAGACCGCTGTGTTTAAGACCAAAACCGCTAATGGAACTTAAACACTTCTTTTTTTAGATCACGTGACCAGCCACGCCCATAATTATGCAAAATTTGGACTTTGCAGATTACACCAGTTTACTGAATGTGACCACAATGGGTTTTCCTTCCATAATCTTTCATTTACTGTCAAATAAGCTAAATTAATCGGGGATTTGTGAAATGATCCATTCCTTCGTAATTATTACATATTTTTCTCTCGTCCCAGTCCCCCTCTCAACAAGAAACGTTATAGTTTACAAAACGTAGATAATTTAAGAAAACCCCGATTAATTCCATAAACTTTGTGTCAATAGTCATTGACGAAAAGTGAATTAAATTACAACTGATATTTATAAAGTGGTGTAAATTTGGATTGAAATAAAAAGTCAAAAATGGGTGTGGCAAGTCACATGACACAGATAATACATTAGTAATAATAAAAAATGAATGCTTATGGGGAGTAGATATTGAATTTAAAATATTAATGCGAAAGGTAAAATCCCTACTAAAACAGACCACCCCCCTCCAAATTTGCAGTGCCCCATTCCTTAATTCACCGGAGTATTTTGTAATTTTCAGCATTTCAGATAACACGCAGTAAGCTAAGAAATCGCTGAGGGGACTGAATAAGCCCTTTTGCTGTTGAGAAGTGGAAAGAGAACAGAGAAACTGATATAAGGCGTCGGTAAGTAATTAGGACTTTTTACATTTTGAAAAGAAATAGTATTATATGCACTCGAGAAAAGAAGGCTAAAACAGTTTACAGCTAAAGATCTTTTATGAAATGAAGATGCACATATGAAAGCCACCCACAAACAAGGTGACGGACCATACTTGGACCTTGGTGATCAGTTGAACTTGTGTACAGAGATGCGTTCCCAAATTTCTTGCCCTTATTTCATTTCGTACTAATCAAATTCCTTTGAAGCTTTTCTTTATTGTAACAGGAATGCCTTATTCTAGAAGCTCAAACTACGTGAGTTGGACCAGAAAAACATTCAAAGCATAAGCCTTCACTTATTACCTGGTGAGTATATGTCCCCCCCACCCCCTAGGTGTCACCACTTGTCTAACAAAGAATAGAAATTGAACTAAGACAGTAGTCTTAGTAGTCAGTAGTACCTTTTCGTAACCTCAGCCAATGTTTTTCCTTCTTTACAATTTTTAGAGAACTAACAAATCATATGCATTAGTCAGACCAACTGACTAGCACACCTCTATCAGAACAGACCATTTTTCTTATTCTGACCAAAACTAAACTGTTCATGTACATAAGCCATTAATGTTTTTCTCCCTTCAAAATTTCAGCCCACCAGCGAAACAGACCATTTTCATCAGACCACTGAGACCAAGTTCTTTCTACAGATTGCCAGATCAGACCATTTTCCCTCTGCGTATTAGCAGACTTACGGACGAGACAATTATCCATGTGATCAGACCAACAGACCAGACAACTCTCCTGTTATTAGACCACCAAACAAGAACATTTTCCTCTCAAATTCTATCACACCGGAGGATTTTCCTCTGAGCGGCAAAGCACCAGCTTAGACCATCTCTTCTGGCCGACCGCCTGGCCAGACCACCTTCCGTCTCAGTTTAACCGTTCAGCTACAGATTTGCACAGAACACCCATCCAGCCTCCAGACTTGCATCCAGGTCAGGACATATCCTCATGGGTAGGGTCATGGGGGGTTAATATACATATATAGAATTCTGAATGAACCTTGCAAAGTATACGTGTAATTTCCACACACGTTCAGTGGGAAAACCCCAGATTTCCTTTTGCGTCTTTTTTGTTTTGTTTTGTTTTAGTTTTTTTGCTTTTTTTAACATTGTGTATGAGTTCCTTGAAGAAAAGCCTTTATCAACCAATCTCACCTGTGACAAGAGCTAAGCAATGAAGGTTGATATGATCTGAAATTTTAGGTATTCTAAAATCTCGATCAATTTTTTTTAGTTATTAGATCATACGCAAGAGGTCAGACCGAACACCAGTCCAGGATTAAAAAAAGTGATAAGAGAAGTGGAGATGAAATGCCACGTGACTGTAAGTATTAAAACTGGCCCTAAACGATCTAAACAGTTTACAATGAAATTTCTCACCTGCATACAATTTTTTGTTTGTAAGGTAATTAACAATCATTCCTCGAGCCCGAATGGGCTCTGAGTCAATAGCCCATGAGGCCAAAGGCCTCATGGGTATTGCTATTGATTCAGAGGCCATAAGGGCGAGTGGAATAATTGTTTTAGTAAAACCCAACTAGTTGGTAAAAAATATCGAGAATAAAAAAATTTTAGCTAGTTAAAGCTAGACTTTAATCCTTTTTCGCCCCCCAAAAGCCCGCGCTTTTCGCTACTAGGGGGCTATAACATATAGCCCAGTAGTAGCTCAACCAATCAGAACGTAGCATTGATAACAGACCACTATTTGGATTACTAAACAACAATAGATGAGCTGCTGATGATTTTATGCTTCAAACTAGAAGAACAACACGCCATTGCAACTTAAAAACATGCATACCAACTTACAGCCGATTATAATAATATTTCCAGTCAGACCGATGATTTCATTGATAATCTACACTTGGACAGCTTTACGTCATTGTATTTAAAAGGTCGCATGTAAACACAATTTGTACACATACATAATAACGTAATTTTCAATCAGCAAGGGGGAATTCTCACTGTTATTTTATGATAATTTTCTTGGCAGTTGTGTTTATTTTACACAGTCTGAATGGTCTCAGTGAGGAGAAAAGAACTGAACACAAATACGAGAGTCAGTGAGGTGTCTTGCTCTTGTGATTCAACGCCTTTGGTTTGAGGTAAGTCGAGAGAAGCTATGTCAGGACAAAAGATTCCGCCAATCCGTTGGTCTTAATGATGCAACCCTTACAAAACATAACACCTTAGTGTAAGTAAGGCAAATATATGGCTTTAGAGAGGGTGAGATGCATTCCTTAGACAACATCTTTTATAATCATCACTTTCTATCGAGAATTATTGTTTTTAGTCAGGGAGTTCTGTGCGTCGTAGCTGCCATCATGAAGTGTATACCTATTATTTCTTTAAGGGATCAAAAGGACGTGCCAGGCAGGGGAAGGTACAGTACTCTGATCTGATTGGTTGAAAGCCAGTGGCAAAAACGATGAGCGTCTCCTGTCAGGAATCAAAAGGAAATAACTGACGATAATGGATTCTTCGTCGTGATATTCACTTGTCCGGCTGACTTTAGATCCATTCATGAAATTGAACGACAATCTACAACAAATGAAAGAGACAAAGTAAACAAGAGACAAATGTAGGGCATTTTAACGATTTAAACTGATGTTTGTTTATTGCTTAGTCAGGTGGGGAAAAATTGTTGCTTTACAATTGCTTAAATCTAGTTGCTCCTCCAATGTTGGAAAAGGGGGGAGTACAGGAACGCACCCCCCTCTGTGAAGAAGCCTTTTTTTCTCGTGTCAGGTTACAAACAAATGACGTTTGTCGAAATCTTTCTATGTAAGCATCCTGTGTCTGTTTCATTTCTCACAAAATTTTGGATAAAAATTTGTTGACCATGGTACGTTTGCTTTAGGAATCATATTATCGCAAACATTCAACGTTTCGTATTTCCTCTATAAAAAGCCTCATTAATGTTATTAAAAGCAGCAAAAATTAGAATTGGTTTCTGTCAGAGCGACTTCTAAGAGTTTCAATTTTTGAAAGCATTTTCAAATAACAAGAAAAACGAATATGAAAATTAATAGTAGATTTCGCCTTTCCTATAAAGACAAGCAGTGAATTACGATGAAAATAGTTAAATCCTCCGTTAAACGACAAATTTGTTTCTTTTAATTGCTTTTTGAAAAGAAAAAAGAGGGGAAGTAATAAGCCTTTGCAAGTTACCAAATTTCTTTTCTTTTCTATTCCTGAATTATCTTGCACAGTTAGCCCAGACTCTTGTACGCAAAACTCTGCTACTTTTCGTATGACCGCAATTTGAACAAAATAGACTTCGCTTTACATGTAAAATCCACTCAAAAATGTACTTGTCTGTCGCTGATTAACGTTCATGAGGTCATTCTAAAACTAAATCAAATCTACGTAATTAACTTTAAAATATCCCAGAGAGTAGGAGACGATTGAGGAAACGCAGTTTTACTTGTTCATTTTAACGCTGAGCTTTGAATAATTTCTCGATAGCTATAACCCTTGAGCCTTTTAGGGATGCGTGGAGGGGCCGGAGGGGGGCGTATGCTTGCGTCATGCCCCAGCCTCCCCTCCCCATTATTTACCTTTTTGTATCATCCAAATAGCGGTTGAAACAAGTGTTTCATTTTGAATACAGTTAACGGGTACAGTGCAGAGGATCCTAAATATCTATTAATAGTAAATTAAACTCATGACCGAGAGCAAAGTAATTATCTGATTTACTGCACCTTTTTATCGTTTTAGAGTTGTTAATTTCAGTTCACTAAAGTGGCACAGTTATTCCTTGTTTTCATGATTATTTAACAATCTCGTCCACTTCAGTGACCTGCTTTTTCCTTTATTGAAAATAACATGTTCAAAATAATCGAAAAGGTGCGTTATTTATTGGTCATGATCATGTATCTTAGCTTTACAAGGATTTTTCTGTACTTTGCCTGTTTAACTGCTATATTATCGAGAGCGCGTTGTCTCGTAAAACTGCGTTTCCTTTCGTGATAAACCCCTGCTTTTATTACCCATTCATGACATCATATCCCCATCCAGTCATATCTCCATTACTTTCCCTTCAGCACAGATACAGTATATTTTTGAGTAGTTACTGAGAAAATTTTCGCCAAATTTTTAGGCTTAAGGATTTGATGATTGTGATAATCTTTTCAAATGACTTGTTCATGATCTGGGCTAATTGTGCATGATGTGCCATCTTGCAATTAAGGAATGAGATACTGAATTATCAGCTTCAGCTTTTTCTCATAAATTTAAAGATGAAAAACAAAAACAAAAACAAAAAACAAAACAAAATCGCGTGCATTCCGTTGAGTTGTTCCGAGGTTTTTATTGGGGCTGGGTTCAAAACCTGTCCCTTTAGATTTTTTGCCTTTTTTTTAGTTTTTTGGATAGTTAAATACTTCTTATAGCAAGTTGCAGGATGATGGTACAAAAATCTTTGAATGCGGAGTGCTGAATTCGTTCTGTAGTCATTGTTGATTTTAATTCATAAAAAAAGTAGATTAACAAAAATAGGATTGAAATGAATAATTTTCGTAGTTGATATAAAAAAATAAATGATACAATATTTTGCTGCTTTTAGAATCGTTTTATACGTTTTGAGACCTTTTCTCACAGGATTAAACCAAGACCTCCCATATAAAATTATTTGTGCAAGGAAAGGAACATAAGGTATAATTCGAAATCTTCAGAACGGTAACTATGAGTTTTTTTATTGATTGATTGATTGACTGACTGATTGATCGATTGAATGAGTGATCCAAATATTGAGTGTTTTCACATGACGTCACGGCGGCCATATTGGTGTCCCAAAACAATGAAACGACGGCCATGTTGGTGTCCCAAACCAGACCTCTGGGAGTTGAACTGTTTTCTTATGCAAACGCTTTCTTTGTTCCAATAAATTTGCATAGATGCTGGCCACGTGAGTGAAAACACTCTATAGTTTGTTTTATTAATAGATTATCTGATGGGATCCAGTGCTAGCCCTCATCAGGACAGCCAGTGAGCAATCATTTATAAATTGCAGACGATTTCCCCATGGTCCATTGTTTGTACTGTAGAAACACTTATTGTTGTCTAGAACTATTTTATTTACTAGTAACGAAGCTCTGAACGTTCCATAATCTGCCACGAAGTCTCCACCTGCCTGTGATTCCATAAAGATGTTATAGGAGGCCGTTAAACAGAGGTAGGTATCAAAATAGAAAAGTAATATTTGATTGATATTGTGAAATGCTTGGCTGTTTGATGAAGTGTTCGATAAATTGATTGAAGGATTGTTTGATTTAGTAATTGTTGATAAATTGAATGATTTATAAATATGGTATAATTTCTCCGAATTTAGAGAGATCCTGTTTCTCTTATGCTAGCCAATTATATAGGCGGTCAATTTAAGTCTCCTTAAGTATTATTGAATGGCCTATTAATTTTAACAACTGAAAAGAATTTCTTGTAGGATTAACTTTGCAAATGCTTAAAATATTTAAGCTAGAGGAGCTCACTGCCTTGAAGTTTCTTCGTTATAAATTCAGTCTCTTTCATCTCTTTTCTGAATGTCACTCTCTTTCATCATATACCGTACCTAATCACACCTTGTTGTATTTTACAATTTCTGAAGTTAACATTTTGAGGCTTGTCTTTAATTTCATTTACTATTTGTGGGTTTCGAAAATTGACCACCATGGGTAAAATCGTCTTTATTACTAATCAGTTTCCTTGTCGTTTTTATTTGTATTTAGATCAGGAAGCTTGGCACATCGTGTAAGCCATGAATTCTCTCTGTGTGGCAGCTGCCATTGATCCCAATCTGAATGAACTCTTTTTAGAGTATCGGTAAGCACGTGCACTGTAAAGTATTTTACTTTAAAATTACATTTTTTTCAGAGAAGGAAATAAGAAAGGAAGCCCTATTTAATTGCCCCCCCCCCTCCCCCGCCCCCCAGGAAGAAGGTGACACGCGCGCTCTCTGAAATAATGAAATAGATTTTCTGTTGCAATAGCCTTTTACATTTGAATCAGGCGAGTTAATGTTACCACAAAACTCGTTTTGGAATAAGTGAAACTGCTTTAAGCAACAGTTGATTTAAAGATCAGGCAGGCAAGCGTTCTTCAAAACCATGGGTGGAGAGGGATAAACTAAAAGGCGAAAGATTAGTTTTTCTACCCTTCCCCTCCTCTGCCTTTCTTTTGCACCTGTCACGAATAGATGCTAAAACTGTTGAAAAATAGAAGCCAGCATAGGCTAGACAGTATTTTAATAAAACTGGATTCAAGGATTCAATAAAAGAAACAGAATACAGGCTTAAGGTTTTCGGAGCAATGAAATCAACGCTTGCGGAAAATCCTAATTTAAATAGGTCGGAAATTCATGTCATAAAGACATTTGTAACTTTTTTCTTTTAACAGCTAGCGGAAAAGGAGTTCAATTTCAAGGATCGGAGTGCTGTTGGAAGCAACACAACGGACATCTAATTCTTTAACTTCACGGATGATCTCAATTTTTTACACTATTACATTTTCATAAGGAAGAAAAATTCTACGAATTTGTTTTGACTGTGTAATCGCGTAGAAACCACAATGAAAAATGTAATTTATAAATTACGTAGTTGAATGTGCATGAACGCCATATGATAGGGAAGTAAGGGGATACTTTAGAAAAATGAGAAAATTTAAATAGCATAAAGGACAACTGGAAACGTTCGAGCAAGTTTAGAACAAGAGATCAAGAGTGGTGCTTTTAATTCAGTTTTTCTTCGGTCAATTGTAGCGATCAATTAATCTGAAACTTCTGATTAAACTAATGCTTTCTAATACGCTCTACTCTTACCACCTTACGCCTAATACAGCCAGCTTAATTAATTTAACCATAACACAATAACTTCAGATGTTCCAGGTTATTTTTCAAACAAAATCATCTCTTAGTTTTGGTACACAAGGCCTTCATGGTATCCTGGGCAACGTCAGACGTATTCAATAGAAACCTCGGATGGGAAGATGTCCGAAACGTTCTTATCCAAACGTCTGGGACGTCTTTTTTCAACGTCTTTTATGCTGATAGTATTCAAATCTTTATAACGAACCAAATTTGTAGCAATTACGTTATTACTAAAATCATAGGCGACTTAAATGTATCGAGCTTTGGTTTGTATGTTTTTTGTTTGCTTGTTAGCTTACTGGTCAAACGAAGAAGCAGTTAACTCGGAAATTAGTTACACACAGTTTGATCCGCTCTTCAAACATCTTTTTACTTCCAAAATATTTTATATGAATAACAATTGGATATTTTAGGGACAACAACTGTCTAAAAGGGGGAAGTCATGCCCTCTCATGATCTCTCATTTACAAATTTCTTATGTTAGACCACCCTTGTCTGTGACGTCACATCACCAGATTTATCCTATAAAAATTTGTCTTCGTTTGGCCAGATTTAAATAATTAGGTTTTCAGAACTGATAGATATACGGTAAAATATTAGATGAAAACGCTTGGTTTTTCATCTGTTATATTAGGCTGAGCGTCGTTTTGAAACCGTACCGTAAAGTATACTTCTTACATGCTTTTATTGGCATTTATCTTTCCGTTTTCTATACATGTTGTTACGGCTTTAATTTGTTGTAGCTTAAGATTGGCCTTATACCCCCAAAGGTGAGGCCATAGCATAGGTTGGGGGGGTACACGGTCCCTATTTTTCCAATAGTTGGTTTTTCAGGGTTTACGTGTCCGGCTGTGGCGTACTTATATTTTTGTAACCATTTTGATTCGAGTGAGATAATAAAGTGTATTATGCAAACATTTATTGTTTAGATCGACAGTTTTGTTGTTTGGAATGGCGTTTTTACTATATAGATTATCACCAGACACTTCTTCTAGACTTCTTTTGATCAAAACGAAACAGTTTTCAAATTTCCAGTTTTTCACAAAAACCATAGGTTAACCCCTTTTGAAATTTTCAACTTTTTGACCATTTGCAAATTAACGCTTTTGCTCTAGAATGACTTGTTTGCTGTATAGAAAATGACCGAACACTTATTCTAGACTTGGTGTGCTAAAAAAAAAACTATTTGAAAATTTCCACTTTTTGACAATAAACTGGGTTAACACCTTTGGAAAATTTTGATTTTGCGAGGATTTCCAAATCAATATTGCTCTCGTCTTAAATGGCCTACTTACTATGTTAAACATATCCGAAGACTTTTAAAAGAACTATTTTGCTCAAAATTACTTGACTTATTTTGCGTAAAAAGAAACAATTTTGACCGAAACAATGGGTTAACCCATTTGGAAAATATAATTTTCGGCTATTCAAAAAACGACATTTGTTTCGTCTAGAATGGCTTGTTTACCAAATAGAAAATCACCAAATAGTTTTTCTAGACTTGTTTTCCTAAAAAAGAAACAAGTTAAGAATATCCCAATTTTTGCAAAATGTATAGGTTGACCCCTTTGAAAAATTTCAACTTTTTGACCACTCACAAATCGACATTTTTCTCGTCTAGAATGGCTTGTTAACTGTATAGAAAATCACCAAACACTTTCTCTAGACTTGTTTCAAAATGTCCATTTTTTGACAAAATCCCTGGATTGATCCGTTTGAAAAAGATCTATTTTTTGGCCATTCACAAATATGTACATTTTTCTCTTCTAAAGTGCTTTGTGTACTATTTAGGATATCACCGAATACTTTGTCTATACCTAATATGCCCAAAAAAACAATTTAATTTTTTTTTTAATTTGACAAAAAAAACCATGGGTTAATCTCTTTCGAACCTTTAATTTTTTTTGCCATTAATTAATCGACATTTTTCTCGTGTAGAATGGCATTTTTTACCAAATAGAACATCACCAAACACTTTCTCTAGACTTGCTTTCTTTACAAAGAAATAATTTCAAAATTTCTAACTTTTGACAAAAACATAGGCTAACCCCTTTGGATAGTTTTAACCCAAGATTTTGGTAAAAATTCAAAATTTTCTTATTTTATGTTTAAGGTCTAAATTTGTCAAGAACTTTTTCCATGATTTTGGTCAAAAATTTAGTATTTCCTTATTCTATCGTTTAGGGCTAAATTGGTCTAGAAATACAGTCTGATGATGCTCCAGTTTCTAGACTAAACATTATCGATATTTTAAAAGTGTTAAAATCCGACTTTTTCCAAAGGGGTTAACCCACGATCTAAGTCAAAAACTTAACATTTCCTTATTTCATGTTTTAGGGCTAAATTGGGGTTAACCTATGATTTTGGACAACAACTTTACATTTCTTTTGTATTTAGGAATCGGAAGTTTCTTAAATATGAAAATATCCGAATCTAAAAGTGCTAAAATCCGAATTTTTCCGGGGGGATTAACCCATGCCTTTGTTAAAAAATTTAAAATTTCCTCATTTTATGTTTTGGGTCTAATAAATGGGTCAAGAAATATAGTTTGATGATGTTCAAGGTAGAAACAAGGTGTTTCTAGACTAATTAAAAACAATGGGATAACCTCCTCGGAAAATATAAATCCTTTCGACTATTCAAAAAACGACCATTGTCTTGTACAAAATGGCTTTTTCACTACCTAGAATATCACCAAACAAAAACTTGCTTTGCAAGAAAAGAAACAATTTTAATAAACTTTTCAATTTTTGACAAAAACCATGGATTAAGTCCTTTGGAAAATTTTAGTTTTGCAAGGATTTATAAATCGATATTTTTCTCTTGTGGAATGGCCTTCTTGCCGTGTAAAACGTATCCGAAAACCTTTTTTCAGAAGTATTTTGCTCAAAAATGAAAAATTTCAAAATCTGCTAGGGTTATCCTCTTTTGAAGATATCAATGTTTTTACCATGAAAAAATTGACACTTTTCTTCTCTAGAATGGCTTTGTTACCATATAGAAAATAACTAAACACTTTTTCTAGACTCATTTTTCTCGAAAAGAGACAATTTTAAAAGTTTCAATTTTTGACAATAAGCATGGGTTAACACCTTTGGAAAGATATAAGTTATTCGATATTCAACAAACGACATTTTTCTCGTCTAAACTGGCTTGCTTACCATATAGAACACAACTGAACACTTTTTCTAGACTTACTTTGTTCAAAAAGAAACAATTTTAAAAGTTTCAATTTCTGACTAAAACAATGGGTTAACCCCTCTGAAAGATATAAATCATTCGAGATATTAAACAAACGACATTTTTCTCGTCTAAACTGGCTTGCTCACTATATAGAACATAACTGAACACTTTTTCTAGGCTTATTTTGCTCAAAAAAGAACAATTTAGGAATTTACCATTTAATGCAAAATGTATAGGGTATCCCCTTTAAAAAATTTCATTGGTTTCCCAGTTAACAAATCGACATTTTTGCGTCTCGAATGGCTTGTTAGAACATTACCAAACACTTTTTCTAGACTTGTTTTCCTAAAAAGGAAATGATTTCAAAATTTCCAATTTTTGGTAAAAACTATAGGCTAACCCCTTTGAAAATTTCAATTTTCTACCGTTAACAAATCGATATTTTGACCGTCTAGAATGACCACTTTACCATACATATAATTACCAAACACATTTCCTAGACTTGCTTTTCTTAAACAGAAATTGTCTCAGAATTTCAAATTATTGGCAAAAACTACAGGCTAACCCCTTTGGAATAGATCAGTTTTTATAACCATACCCAAATATAAATTTTTCTCCTCTAAAATGGTTTGTTTACTCTTAGGAACATTATTAAACTCTTTTTTTTCACATAACATGTTCAAAAAGAAACAATTTCAATTTTTGACAAAAACCATGGGCCCCTTTGGAAAATTTCAATTTTTTCACCATTTATAAATCGACATTTTTGGTCGTCTGGAATGGCGTTTTTTTACTAAATATAACATCGCCAAACACATTCTCTAACTTGTTTTCCTAAGAAAAAGAAAAATTTCTAAATTTCCATTTTTTGGACAAAAACCAAGGGTTAACCCCTTTGGAAAAGATCAATTATTTGACTATTTACAAACGTACATTTTTCTCGTCTAAAATGGATTGTTTACTACTAAGTACATCGTTAAATACTTTTTCAACACCTAACATGTTCAAAAAGGAACAATTTCAAAATTTTCAATTTTTGACAAAAACCATGGTCTAGCCCCTTGGGAAAATTTCAATTTTTTCACCTTTTAAAAATCGAAATTTTTATACAAAACCCTTTCTTCAACCTGTTTTCCTAACAGAGGAATAATTTCAAAATTTCCAATTTTTGACAAAAACCATACGCTAACCCCTTGGCAAACAATTTATTTTTTTTACCATTACCAAATCGACATTTTTATCGTCTAGAATGGCTTTTTTTACCAATTGGAACATCGCCAAAGACTTTCTCTCACTTGTTTTCCTAGAAGAAAAATAATATCAAAATTTCCAATTTTCGACAAAAACCCTTTGATAAATTTCAGGTTTTTACCATTAACAAATCGATGTTTTTACCACCTAGAATGACCCTTTACCAAAGAGAAGATTATCAGACCTCTTCTCTAGACTTGTTTTTTTAAGAAAAAATAATTTCGAAATCTCCATTTTTTGACAAAAGCCATGGCTTAACCCCTCTGGAAAGAATCGATTTTTTGACCATTTACAAATGTATGTTTTTCTCGTTTAAAATGGTTTGTTTACTATAAAGTACACATCATTAAATACTTTTTAACACCTAGTATGTTCCAAAAGGAACAATTTCAAAATTCTCAATTTTTGGCAAAAACTATGAGCTATCCCCTTTTTGATGATTTAACCATTAACAAATCGACATTTTTATCGTCTGGGATGCCTTTTTTTGCCAAATAGAACATAGCAAAACTTCCTCGCGGCTAACCCCTTTGGAAAATTTCCATTTTTTCACCATTAACAAATCGACATTTTCACCGCCTAGAATGACCCTTTACCAAACAGAAGATTATCAAACCTCTTCTCCAGACTTGTTTTCCTAAGAAAAAGAAAAATTTCTAAATTTCCATTTTTGAACAAAAACCAAGGGTTAACCCCTTTGGAAAAGATCAATTATTTGACTATTTACAAACGTACCTTTTTCTCATCTAAAATGGTTTGCTTACTATTAAGTACATCGTTAAATACTTTTACAACACCTAATATGTTCAAAAAGGAACAATTTGAAAATTTCCAATTTTTGACAAAAACCATGGGCTAACCCCTTTGGAAAATTTCAACTTTTTCATCATTAACAAATCGATATTTCTATTGTCTAAAATGAAGTTTTTTTACCCAATAGAACATTGCAAACACTTTCTCTATCTTTTTTTCCTAAAAGAGAAATAATTTCAAAATTTCCAATTTTCGACAAAAACCATGGGCTAACCCCTTTGGAAAATTTCAATTTTTTCACCATTAGCAAATCAACATTTTCATTGTCTTGAATGGCTTTTTTAACCAAATCGAACATTGCAAAACACTTACTCTAACTTGTTTTCCTAAAAGAGAAATCATTTCAAAATTTCCAATTTTCGACAAAACCATAGGCTAACCCCTTTGGAAATTTTCAATTTTTTACCATTAACAAATCGACATTTTCACCGCCTACAATGACCCTTTACTAAATAGAACATGATCAAACACTTTCTCTAGACTAGTTTTCCTAAGAAAAAAAATTATTTCCAAATTTACATTTCTTGACAAAAACCATGGCTTTACCCCTTTCGAAAGGACCAAATTTTTGACCTTTTACAAATGTACATTTTTCTCGTCTAATATGGTTTGTTTACTATTAAGTACATCATTAAACACTTTTTCAACACCTAGGAAGTTCAAAAAGGAACAATTTCAAAATTTTCAATTCTTGACAAAAACCATGGGCTATTCCCTTTACAAATTTCGATTTTTTCACCATTAACAAATCGACATTTTTATTTTCTAGAATGGCTTTTTTACCAAGTAAAACATTGTAAAAGCCTTTCTTCAACTTGTTTTCCTAAAAGAGAAATAATTTCAAAATTTCCGATTTTTGACAAAAACCATGGTCTATCCCCTTTAGAAATTTCGATTTTTTTACCATTAACAAATCAACATTTTTATTTTCTAGAATGGCTTTTTTGACCAATTAGAAGATCGCCAAGCACTTTCTTTCACTTGTTTTCCCAAAAGAGAAATCATTTCAAAATTTCCAATTTTCGACAAAAACCATAGGTCAACCCCTTTGGAAAATTTCAATTTTATATCATTGACAAATCGACATTTTTACCGCCTACAATGACCCTTTACTAAACAGAACATTATCAAACACTTTCTCTAGACTTATTTTCCCAAGAAAAAAATATATATATTTCTAAATTTCCATTTCTTGACAAAAACCATGGCTTAACCCGTTTGGAAAGGATCAATTTTTTGACCAGTTACAAATGTACATTTTTCTCGTCTAATATGGTTTGTTTACTATTAAGTACATCATTTAACACAACACTTTTTCAACACCTAAAAAGTTCAAAAAGGAACAATATCAAACTTTTCAATTTTTGACAAAAACCATGGGCTATATCCCCTTTGGAAAATTTCGATTTTTTCATCATTAACAAATCGACATTTTTATCGTCTAGAATGGCTATTTTTCACCAAATAGAATATTTTCTTTCTTTTCCTAAAAGAGAAATATTTCAAAATGTCAAATTCTCGACAAAAACCATAGGCTAACCCCTTTGGGAATTTTCAATATTTTACCACTAAAAAATCGACATTGTTACCGTCTAGAATGGCCCTTTACTTCGACTTTACTAAATAGCACATTACCAAACACTTTCTCTAGACTTGTTTTCCTAAGAATGAATAATTTCTAAATTTCCAGTTTTTTGACAAAAACCATGGCTTAACCCCTTTGGAAAGGATCAATTTTTTGGCCATTTACAACTGTACATTTTTCTCGTCTAAAATGGTTTGTTACCGGGGCCCAGCCGAAGGCTGGCACCGGTCTTAAAATGCAGACCGTCCGTTTTTTCAACGTTACATTGTTAGGGATATATCGCTGACTGAGATATATCGCTGGCTCATTGAAATCTTATCCGCCATTTTGAAAAGAAGAGGCATGGAGGACAGTCAAGAGAAAGATTATAGCTTTTTTGGGGAACGACACGTTCCCCCAACCCAACTAGTTTATGAGCGAAAATTTAAGAGTGAATATTTGGAGAGACAAATTTACGAGCGATCACTTCTGAGACTGAACCTTCCATCGTGAAACTTATCGAGAAATTGAGTGAACCTTCCATCGTGAAATTTATCGAGAATCAAAGCGAACACTTATCAAAATTTGTCTTCAAAAAGATTTCAATGATTGACATACCGAAGACTTCAAAGCTCCATCGCTATGTTAATAAGGTGAGAAAACTTTATCATGCACGATATAAATGTAATAACAAACGCGATCCAAAGATAATTAACTTCAATAAAATGGCTATACCCAAGAAAGCTTATTTGTTGTCTTTCTTTAGCAGGCATTATCACAGGATAATGAAACTAAAAATAATGTAAAGCACGTCGATCTTTATCATTGTTTTCTTGCAATTGTGTGAGTCATATGACCAATTATGTGAATTTCAAACTAAGTAAAGATGTTGAGAAGAATCCAGGGCCTACTCAATACAACACTGATCATCATGAAGTAATAATTAGACCTTCTATGCAAAATCACAGCTCAACATTGGTTGAGGTCACACTAGAGACTTTACTATGGTAAAAAGGGCTTTACTATGGTAAGTCTCGCAACGTCTTCTTTACCGTAGTAAACCTGACAGGTCCACTTAAAAAGGCATTTGAAACTTTCCAGGCGTTTTTTCTCGCGTGATCGGTAACGTGAGAGTGAAAAGTAAAACAAATGATGACCTGCTATGAGAGCTGACTAAATTGAAATTACTGAACTGTAACTTCCTGAGCGTGACCCTCACAAGTGTACAAAGATGCTTCAATGTGAGAGAGTATTGTTTTCTGTTGTGAGCATTTTGCTTTTAATTCTGCTGCTCAGACGAGCAAGAAGAATGCGCTCCCTTATTACCTACCTTGGTTTCGAATACGAAGTTAGTAAAGATGTTTTAGTGACAGGTTTATTGATTACTCATCGAAGACGTATTCTTAGAGAAAGAGCGGCATTGCGAAGGCAAGCGTGGGTTTAACCTCGACCCCAGGAATGGTTTGAAGAAATGTACAGAAACAGAAACCTTCAAGCACTGTGGAAAAAGCAATCACCGATGTTCTAAAGCTATTCTGTTATGTGACCCTTTTTGAAACTACTTTCCTCAAAAATCATGACAAACTGTCAACAAAACAAACAAAGTTTAGATAGACTAGAGATATACCCACCTATTTTTTTTGGTAACCAGATGGTTATCGGTGATGGGTCATCTTTGTTCTTTCCGCGGTAGTCATGGAAATTAACCAGGGTAGAGTTTACCATTGTAAACTGAAAAATGCCGGTCACACTTACGGCGCCATTTACTATGGTAAACTTGGGTTTACTATAGTAAACTTTCTCTAGTGTGACCTCAACCAATGCAGTTGAACTCTCCTATTTCCTCTGAGAATTTGATGCAGTCAAGATTAGGTGCACTTTGTTTACAATCAATAGATGTTGGCGGTGCAGGTGATTGTTTCTTTAGATCTGTATCACATCAATTATATGGCAAAAGCAACCATCACATGCATATACGTACTGCTGGGGTTCAATTTATGAGAGACAATCCTGAGAGATTTATTGAGAGCAATACCGAAAATTCATGGATAAGATATCTGAATAATATGTGTATTCAAGGTACATGGGCTGATGCACTTATCATTCAAGCAGTTACAGATATACTACTGTTTACCCAGTTCAGGAAAGAAATACTTCCTCTACAATAATTACTATAGGCCATATTGATGAATGCCACTATGTATCAACCACTGCCTTACAATCAAGTGCCTCCATTTCAATGTGCAATGAATTAACAAATGATACTCAGTCATCAATAAATAAGCATTTTATTATGTCTGTATATAACACTGGATGACATTTTTTACAGTGCAAGACAACAATCCATGACCACAAAGATCTATTTCAAAAATGTCTTATGTCTGTTATCATTTCAAATTCACAGTGTTTTCGCAAAAAATAGATAAATGTGATTAATAAATCTCAATGATAAACCTGATGATAACGTACTTGAGAAAATGTGAAATTGTGATAATTCTGTAACAAACTTCTTTGCAAACTTTGTCATTACCATTCAACCCAAAACTGTCAGTGATTTTTGCTTTTTCACTCAAACTTAAAAACAAATGAAAACCTTATACAGATCACACTTATTGACATCACAGTGTTACTAAAAACACTACTATAACACAGACCGTTAGCTGTAATAACACTGAACAAACTTACAACAACATCCTCCTTTCTCATGCATTTTGTTGCTTTTCTTCTGCATGAGTTAATTCAGACTAAGTATTAAATTAGCCTCCACAGAGGAGGGGGGAGGGGTGCGAGAGGTAAACTATATCTATGCAATCCCGTATCCCACTGGGCCCCGGTAAGTTCCACGTAGTGGTTCTAGTTTACTATAAAGTACACATCATTGAATACGTTTTCAACACCTAATATGTTCAAAAAGGAACAATTTCAAAATTTTCCATTTGTGACAAAAGCATGGCTAACCCCTTTGGAAAATTTTTAAACTTTTTCACCATTAACAAATGGACATTTTTTTATTGTCTAGAATGCCTTTTTTTACCAAATAGAATATTGCAAAACACTTTTTCTAACTTGTTTTTCGAAAAGAAAAATAATTTCAAAATTCCTAATTTTCGACCAAAAGCATGGGCGAACCCCTTTGGAAAATTTCAACTCTTTCACCATTAACAAATCGACTTTTTTACCGACTAGAATTGCCCTTCACTAAATACAACATTATCAAACACTTTCTCTGGACTTGTTTTCCTAAGAAAGAAATAATTTCTAAAGTTCTATTTTTTAACAAAAACCATTGCTTAAGGATCAATTTTTTGACCTTTTACAAATGTACATTTTTCTCGTCGAAAATGGTTTGTTTACTATTAAGTACATCATTAAACACTTTTTCTACACCTAATTTGCTTACGATCATTAAAAAACTTGATATTTTTCCAACGAACAATGGAAAGTTTGCAAAATTTTGACCAAAACCAAAGTAAAGTCCGATTTGGCAAGTATGTAAACACGAGGTGTGAAAATCGGCGGATCACTCTCAGAACTTTCCCTACCAAACGAAAGACGACCCTAAAACTTGTTTCTTTACTCATTTAAAGCATTCTTAAAATAAGAACATGCTTCATGTTTCTACCTTGTTGAAATTCCCGTCTTCCTAATATGATCCGTTTCAGGGTATGAAGGGATCTCCCGCCATTTTTCCGGTTCTCGCTAAACGGCTGATTTAACGTGTCTTGTACCCTCCTTATTTCTCAGCTTTGGGGATATCGGCACACATCTCTCAAATTTGGAAAGTTCCAGCTGGTTATGAAGGGGCTTCTAAGCTAAGCAGAGAGGGAGACCTTTTTAGCATAAATACTAAGACTGGTTAGTAACCAAGTTCAGTCCTTTGTCCAAACAGCCACAAGGATGTTGCGTGACTATAAACCTAGAGTTATGAATTAAATTTAAAAAAGCACCTTAAAAATAACTGGATTTTTTTTTATTCATATAAAGATATTTTATTCAAATTAATAAATTTATATACATTTTGGAATAAAATTGCGCTAAATGCGAAAAAGTCACTTAATAAACTATTGCAGTGCTATTTTTTGGAAATAGCTCAAATAAATGACCGTTCCAGAAGCTTCTTAAATCAATGTTATGGGTGCTATTTTTTAAAAAATAGGCCCTTTGGAGGTCTTCAGTCACAGGGTAGAAAACCTCCATGATGCCCACGGAGGCAAGACAAAAAAAGACCACATCACTCAGTCTTTGCCTTGCCCGAAGCCTTTTTTGCGTCCCAGCATGGCGGTTTTGTATCACGTGACTGACGACCTGCAAAGGGCCCATTACTGCGTTTAGCATAAGATCCCATCGGCCTGAAACCAACTGAAAATCTTATGAAGTTTACACAATGTAGTAGAATTCCTTATCGCTTTTCACAAAGCAAAACTGAAGTGGTAACAAATACTAAAATCGAAACTCGAAAAGATGTTCAAGGAGTTTAAGGCCGATTTGTAATTCAACACAGGCTAAATCAATACACTGAATTACAATGAATTC
>CALNXK010000161.1:1125000-1207500 GCA_942486035.1 Porites lobata
CATTTTAATTCCCAAAAATTTGCTTAAAAAGCGTAACTGGGTTGCATGAATTCACGCTAAGTGCTACAATAGGTCTGCTAGAACTTCAGAGAACCTATGGTAAAACGCGGATAAGATGTAATGGGATTTGATCCGGCGGTTCAGAGTTTAAGTTCCACTCCGACCACTAGCTGGATTTGTTTATCGGTCGTCATAAGTTCAAATCCTCCCCCAGGTTTGTAAATAACAAACTGCTTGCCTTCTAGTTGGATTATTTGTTTCTAATTAATCAAATAAGTGAAGTTATCTAGCGGGAAAATCTAAGTGTACTTCCAAAATTACAAAGCTTTACCATTGTTACCTTCACACTTTTTTGCTTCTGAGTATTTTGCCACAGAAAAAGATGGGTACTTATGTTTCTGGATTTTTTACACTTTTGTATTGAAAGGGCACAGAAAGAATAGAAAGCCTTACCTGTCTATCAAAAGGCCCAGCAGGAGATGAGGAAAATAACAACACAATTTTATGATAACCATCGTCAGACGACCCACGAAGAAAGGAAAAACGATATTGCCATAGTAGAGACTAGAAGAAAGCGAATACAATATTATTGTTTTGCTTGCAGAACTACTTACCGTAAATCCTCTATTAAGCCCCCCCCCCTCTCAAATAAGCCCCCTCCCTCTAATAAGCCCACCATTTTCAGGGGAAGAAAGCTTATAAGGCTCCCCTCCTCTCCCCTAAATATTCTTCACTAATAAATGGTAGACTGTATTAATCAGTCACAACTGTAAAACTTCGTGTGGACTGATCTGGGATTGTTTATTTATCAACTAGAAGTTCGGATTTGTTTTTGATCATCGGCTGCATTCCACTTTGTATTCTAGGGGTTTTTTTATGGAGAACTGATACCATCGTCTTTTCTAAATTAAATAAGCCCCCCGTCTCTATTAAGCCCCCCCTCAAATGGGTTTGAAATAAATAAGCCCCTCCCCCCCGGGGGGGGGGGGGCTTAATAGGGGATTTATGGTACCAGCCTTACTAGGAACGGGCTTTCCCAATGGGGATGTACAGGTTCGTGATTCAGCGGGTCTGATGCCGGGTATCTTCCCGAGCCACACCCAAAACCCATGACAGATACGATATGTTTTCGTCCATATTCGAGAAGACTGTTAATGTCTAAACATTCAACACATGAAAGATCATCACATTTATGTAAGCATATTAAAGGTTTTATGTCGCATTTTTTGGTATTACTTTAAAACCCTAAAAACTCAAAGAAAACCTTGAAAAAATGGTTCTCTGCTAAATCATATAACTTAACCCTTTAAACCCTAACATCAAAATTTCACTTCTCATTGTTGCCTTTATATATTTCCTAAAGAAGTGTTTAGAGAAAGTTGATAAAGCATCGATGGAATTCATCTTGTGTGATCATCTCCTTAATTCCCACTGATATTACAAGGAGACATTCCATTCTGATCACTCCTAGCGTTAAAAGGGTGAACTGTCAGAGCGTGTCTTTGGCAACGATGGTCAGGATGGAAAACGATTTGCAACTTGAAAAATAAATTGGGCCCGGCAACTTTGTCAAGCACAACGCCTATGTTGTCGAGCATTGGCCAAAACTGGATCATGCCTTGAATATCGGGCGATATTCAGAGTTATACAGCCTTTTCCCCTACTACACAGCCATTTTTTAACATTTCGCATAAGTTGTAGCAAGTGGCATACAAAGATACAAACCCTGTCTGTAGAACTGTAGAGCCTTAAGCCTCTCTTTAGGTCGAACACAAGCTTGACACTCTGACCACGCCATTTACCAGGAAATGATCGTGACTGGGAAGACAAAGAAAATTGACATTACAACTGTTTCGAAGACTTGTTGCAGTCTAGGCACATTTCAAGTCGCTTGTTATTAGGTGAGAATAGGGAGGAGAAATCGTTACGTCACGTTGCCATGGTAGCAAAATTTTGGATGACAACAAATCAAAACGTCACTTAAAAAGTGGACTCGCGCTGTTTCATCTTCATCGATCTTATTTAATATCACTTAATTTGTCAAATGATGGCGAAATTTTCTGGGTTGAATCCGAAAGAAAAAGAAAATTTTTGTGTTATTCTCACCGACTCCATAAAGCGGGCGCAGTCGTGCAACAACGGCTAAGAAATGTACAAAAAAGCGTGATGCACGTGCAAAGTTGCTCTTTTGCCAATCTAAAACCTATTGCCTTTTTGCTGTTTTCCGTTGCCGTTGCAAAACTCGACTCCCTACTGTTGTGATACAGAAATTTTGCTACCATGGTAACGCGACGTCACACTTCTCCTCTATATTGTAGTAAATATAACTAACATTACAAACATGTCCCTTAATTCTGTTCCATACCTCTACTCGGATGACAGCTTCATGAGTGGCCTTCTGAACTCGATTTACAATCTCGGTCAAGTCGGACTCTGTGTCTGCAATCCAAACATAGATGCAAGTTGACCCCCTCATTAAACCCAAAAGCTTTGATGGGACAAGCAACATTATTTTACAAGGACTTAATATGAAGAAAAAAGTTGAACTATAAATGCAATGCCCTCAATCTGTCAGTTCATTACTTATTGGGGTTCTGGATGTTGCCCCATGACAAAAGAAATTGTCTTCCGCCTTAACGTAATCATTATATCCTTAAATCAAAGCGAATGCTTAGAAATTAACTGGAAAAGAAGGGAACTTTGGAGTTTTCTTGAATCATGACTTTTGACTTACCCACTCCAAGGTAATGGCTATCTCCGGAACTGGACTGAATGCAAAAGCAAAATTCTCGTTTATCAAGTATCTCATCATCCTGTCAAGAGATTCACAAAGTATTTTAACGACTAATTAACACAAACAATTACGCCTGTTGGGTCTAATTTTCTGGTGATTTACTTGGCAAAAAAACACAGAAAACTATTTTACCTACCCTGCATGTATGACATACTAATTCCATCACACTGTATGAAATTTCACTCTGGAGCCAATCTCTTGCAATAACCTAAAAAGGGGTTGGAAACATTATGTGAACCTGTCCACTCTAACAAGTAAAAAAGGTGAAATGTTTGAAAGGTCACATTTCTTTCCCATTCGTAACTCAGGAAAAGTTTTGGATGCTACAACCATTGCAAAAAAGTGACACAATTGACCTTATTTGGACTTAAATGGCCTGTTCATGATGAATGAACTTGTGCACCACCCCCCCGGTCAAATTTGCTTGCAATACAAAACCATGCTCAAACTTGGAGGAACAACTCTGACTAGCGGGGAGGGGAGGGGAGGTGAGCGTTATTTCTCACAGAAGTGACTAGCAGCGATTTCAAGTAAAAAAGGGGTTTTTATATTGGCAAGCAACGTGAATAAGATACCCTTACATACGTTTGGATATTTCTGTAAAGGGAAGACAAGGATCAAACAGGAGTACAATAATTGCAGCTGACCAAAGGGTGGCCGTGTTGGTTCACAAGAACAGAAGCATTTCCCTCCACTACTCCACGGGGAGTACCCCCAACCCCCCGGGTGTTTGTCACTCTTGGGACTTGAGCCTTTAAACCCTAAGATCAAAATCTGAATTCTCATTTGTTGCCCCAATTCATTTCCTACAGAAGTAGTGGGGAGAAGTTGATAAAATATCAAACAAATTCATCTTGTGTGATCATGTCCGTAATTCTCATGACCACTCTGTTTAACAAAGCATTGATATTACAAGGAGAAATTTGATGCTGATCACTCTTAGGTCTTAAAGGGTCAAAGGGTTAATGGAGGTTCAACTGTGAACATTTAGACATCAAATCAATACATCACTTTACATGTACTTACTGGTGGCATATTGAATATCTGAAGCTCTGAGCCTTTGAGTGTTAGAAACTTTCTTTTCCAGACGTTCCAGTGGTTTGTAGATTTCATTCTTTCCCATACCCAGCCCATATATACAACCTGAAATAAAGAAAACAAAAAAAATTAATATCTTTTAATTAAAACTGTAGTTGGAAATCCACTTCCTTTAACAGTCATGTATAAAGGGTTGCACAAATGCCTCAAATTGTTACAAGCAATGTTGCCTATGGGCATGTGTCAACCGCTCATTTTATTTCTAGGACAAGAAATTTTGTTGATTTAACCAGGCCCCAGTTGTTCAAACGTTGGATAGAGCTATCCACTGGGAAAATTACAATCCAGCGGATTAGTATTAGGGAAACTAATTGTACTATCCACTGGATAGAGATTAATTATCTGGTCGATCTTTGAACAACTGAGGCCAGGGCTTTAAGCTTCAATATCCACATGCAAATTCTCCACACTGACGTCCATAATTTCCTTGAACAATTATTTGAAAGAATTTGTTACAGGATCAAAGAATTTCCCCTTCGGTGACCGTGATCATCATGTATGGCTATTGTCAAGAGAAAACTGATACTGGTCACTCAGCATTTCGAGGGATAAGAATCATTTACATTGCACAAGAGCCACTTGAGTGAAAGTGCTGTAGGATGGGGCCTATGGTTTTTCGTCTTTATCCAAGAAGACTAAAAGATCTAACTACGTGCAGAGATGAAACGATTAAGCAATATCTACTCCTCAGTTATTTGAACACTCTTCGTGTTGGTCTGGCCGAAATAGACCTACTACTCTGAATTCTGGTACTCAATTTTTTAACACAAACCAGGGGCAGCAGTCGTACAAAAGGTGGGTCCAGGTGAGTGAGATGACAGGTGGACATGTATGGTTCTTCTGGCAGTTAGTGTTTCTTCCAGTTCTAGCTTAGTTATAATTTTTTGCAACACAATAACAGTGCAAATGACTGACCTGCTCAGAAACTGGCAATGACGAATTTGAGAGATTCATCTAAAACAAAGAAACAATACAACACAATTATTATATGCATGGCTACAATGGCACGCTCACTCTGATTGGCTGCTAAATGGGCAAGATTTTCTTGTAATGAACAGGCATTGCAAGCTAGGTGTCCAAGGCATATACAATCTGTGTTTAACTTGATAGTGGTCATCCTTATGGACATCCGTGTTATGGTCGATTGACAGCTATCAAAAAGGTATCCGCTGACCAGTGTCACATAACTGTATCGTGGGCTCAAGTGTTCGGAGTGGAGTGTTTTTTTGAACTTATTCATGGGGAGATGTCAGATGTGACAGAGTATCTCATTCCACAGCTTGGCCACAAAGCGAGAGAAAGACAGATTACAGTCAAAGAACAGGACAAAAGAGGACGAAAGAACCTCCAATTCTAAGTTTCCATTTTCAACAGGTGTCTGCCGCACAGAGATTCAAAGAAAATGACTGGAGAAAGGGACTAACTCCAGATGTCAGTTTTTGAGGGTAACCATCTTATAGCTGTCTTGAGAGAGTTGATTGTATGCAAAAGAATAATTGTTTCTGGTAAACTGCCCACCTACCCCTCTCCTAAGCCAACATTTTGCCCTAAGTGAGAAGTAAGTGTTGACGTTGGCTTAAGGGAGGGGTAGGGGGGCAGTTTCCCAGAAACGTATAATGATCCAGAATAACCTTCTTCAGTTTGATTAAATGAAACAAATTTTCAACACATTTAATCTGAAACTCTTTGAGTAACTGTCACAGACTATGTTATTTAAAATAATGTGTCTTGTTAAACAACTTCAGGGGAGCGCTGCATGACTTTAGTGCTAGTGTTTTACAGTTGTCAGGTCTGGTCTAGCTTAGCAGAGAAGTACAGCGGAACCCCGTTAATGTGACCATAGTTGGGCCATAAAATCCGGATCGTAATAATAAGGTGGTGGCATAACAGGGTCTTCAAGATCAACAAATGACTCAGTGGTTTTTATGTTTGGGTCGAAAGAATACGGTCTTATAAACGAGGTGGTCGTAAGGCCAGGTCTCACACTGTAATTCACCAGAACAACTTACTTCAACCAGTAATTCCGTGCCAGGAGGGGTACTTTTTTTTTAGTTTTACAAGCTTTTCTGGACACAGGCCTGCCCAGAGGGAATAGGCACGAACGGGACTCATAGGTCCCATGCAAGGTGCCATCCCTACTCTTTCCGAACAGTAGTGTGGGTTCTTTTACGTCCCACAAGAACAGATAAGTGAAAGTGCTGTGAGACGGGACCTACGGTTTTTCGTCCTTATCCGAGAAGACTAGAAAGTCTAACCATTTGCAGATGTCATTACAAAGGCAGCACTTTCTTCTTAGTTATTTAAAGACCCTAAGTGTTGGTCAGGCCGGGGTTTGAACCCACGACCTCCCGCTCAGCAGACCGGCGCTCTCCCAACTGAGCTAACCAGGCGGCGGCGGGTACTGCCATATATGGGCTATATTAATATAGGTATGTGCCACTGTGAAGGGTATGGTTTTCAAGCAGTTTACTCTGGGATAGGGTTTATCAATCAGAGAGTTTGGGTCTATAATAGCGTATCATTTTGCAGGAAACTGATCAGTTGGTTGAAGATTTTAGTCTAGACTAGGGAAACTGGGAATTGCCACTCAACAATATAACAAATCAAAAAGGCAAGTTTAAATTTAGGCAACTCAGCCTGAAAGCTACTCTAAGATAGGGCTGAACTTGGGGAGTTTAGTCTAGTACAGGTTAGCAAAATTCAGCTGAACTAGGGGCGCTTTCCATTTGTCAGAACTGGCCCGCCAGACAAATATTGGACCAGTCAGTTAGCAAACGAAATCAGCTTTTTCCAAGGGTTTTTGCTGAAAAACCACCTTCTTCCTATACACTGTTTAGGATTTGACTAATCTGGCTGGATAGTTTTAATTAAAAGCGAAATTCTTATTAAGACGGGAATGGTCTGGCCAATCAGTTCTGACAAATGGAAAGCACCCTAGGTCTGGTATAGGCTAAGGGTTCCAGAGTCCCAGCGGCACACCCAACCCAAAAATTACTAAAGTACCCCCCAGGCCCGTTATCAATTTATGAGTCACTTACTGACTGTTCAAGAAGCATGACTACTCTGTCCTTGATGGCAGAATACCATGACAACAGTTCTCCTTTATTTTCACTGTAAAGAACTACCGAGGCTCCACCATCCATGGAACTGACCTCAAACGCATTGTTCCTGTAACAAAATAGCAAATATGATCCAGTTTAGACAACAGTATATATCACATGAAACAGTACTTCTTGCTTTTAAGACATCTAAATTTTGGAACAATTTTGCATTGTTTCCGAAAATATCTCATACTCTCCCCAAAGAAGGTTGTCTGCTGAACACCCCCACTCTTTTGGAAATTCTAGTTAAACTTCATACTTTCCCCTACAAAAACATTGGCCTTTAAGACCCCCTTCACATCTGATTTCTAAATACAGTCCTCCATGGGGTGGGTAAGTATGTTTTCTGGAACAACAAATTCTTAATAAAAGTCAACACAAATATTACATAATTACTGCCATGTCATTATCACCACCATTATACTACTACATCAGAAACTTCTGCAATTTAATTGGCTCAGAGCAGTGGTATTTGAGCTTAATTTGAAATACCTATATGTGAAAATTACAAACCTTTTGCGGGTAGTAGTATAAACAAATAAAACCATGATTTGTTCGTGATATTTGGCATAAATACGACTTGTGATATTTCAGAATTGTCTCAAATTTCACTCACCTAACGGCTCGTGAAATTACGTATAATAATTTTGAAATATCACTCGTGGTATTTATGCCAAATATCACTACAAATCATGCTATTACCTATACTAATTAGGCCATCAAAATTACGTATATGCCAACTTTCCCAGACACAGCACCTGAACCTCCTGGTCTCCCATACGGGTCACCATATCTCTCAGATAAAATTGACCTTTATGATAGAATCTGTTTTTCTAGTTGGGAATTACGTCCATCCCCCCCCCCCCCTTCCCCCAAATTTAAATCCCCCATGGCTTATGGAGCATTTTTGCACATTTTTCATCACTGACAAAGACAATTTTTTGTCATTTCAATCATAGAAGTGAACTTTGATGATCTGTAATTTATGTAAAACTTTGTAAATTATAATTCCCTTGGCTATAAACACATGTTGTAATTAATGCCGCTGGGTTGATTTTTTCTTATTGGGAGGGAGGAAGGGTGGTTTGGTCATTGATATTTCAGGGGGGGGAGAGTAATGCAAAAGAGAGAGTCTGCAGATTTCAGATCTTTAAATGTTTGCACACATCTCTGATGTTTCATCATCATTAGGCTGATTTAGCAACACAATGGGAACGTCAGTTGACGACACACCAAAGGGAAAGCGTGCAGAAAGGACTAAGCGCACCTTCCGGTGCCAATTTACTGCTCTGCTATTGGTCAAGCCAGTTGTTTCAGTTACGTGCGCTGTCGTCAACTGCAGACATTCCGACCCTCTCTATTGCTAAATCAGCCTAGCTATTATCTCCATTAGCTAACCTAAGAGAATCCTCCCCTGTCTTGTATCTGGATACTGACGCAAATGTCAGTGGAAGCACAATGTTGTCTGACCAGCTATGAAGAGAGGAGTTGGAGTCTGTTTCTCCAACTTCAGAAGACTGTGACAATAGAAATATTCATCATGGTACCACATACTAGTCTGTATAAATTAGATTACATGTAGTTCAAAGAGCATGCACTCACATTATGCAACTAGTCATCAAGGTCTGCTCTTTTTAAACAGCAGTGAAAAAACATCTGATGTCACACCAATCCAAATTAAAAAATGACTTAGTTTTGGATAACACACTGCAATGTCAGAAATTCTTAACAGGGCTGTCACTAAGGGCTGGGGGCCGGGGGCCGGGGGCCGGGGATTTCCCCCAGGGTACAATGAGCATGACCCCAGTCAATTTTCGTGGGAAACAAAAGGAAAATGAGACCAAAAGAACTCCTTAGCTATTCATTTCCCCACCTACTAATTGCAAATACCTGATACCTTGAAACTTGATGTTGGGTTTTTTATCAATCAAACCTTTACCATGGCATTCAATCCTTGCTTGTCAAAAAGACTTTCAGGTTTGGTTTCTACCCTTACCCTTCAGAATTTCTCCACCATGAAGAAGACTTTTGCGAACTATAATTATGATGATTGGGCTGTATTTTTGATTGACATCACAGAAAAAACCAAAATCCTACCGTAGGTCATGTGTTATCTGAAACAGTTGTACGTAAACACTAGTTTGTGACGAGATTACTTATGATGCAAATAACATGCATTCAGATTACTGCAACTTGTCTCCAAGGTATGCTCTTCAGTTTAAACAACAGCGAAAAACATCTGATGTCAAGCATCCATAAAAATAAAATTTAAAAAACACTTAATTGCAGTTTCAAGCTTAGATGATTTCTGCTACACACTAGCACGTTTTAAGAGTTATAACATCCACAGTGAACAAATAATTACCTTTTGACTACTATTCTCTTTAAATTCAGCATCACTTGAAGACTCATCAATACCTCTAACAATTCCATTTGCTGTAATCATGTAAAAATCAATTGCATGACATCATACACCCACATGAGGATTACCAACAGTGCTGCACGACAACAAGATGTCTTTTGATTGCCATTTAATGCTTGGTATTTGATTGATTTGTCTAAATTGTTCATCCCAAAAAGATCTTTGACAGATATCCACATTTCAGGCATAAAATAGCGTTGACTTCCACAAAGTCCTGTCGATTCACCACCCCTTCATTCACTGCTTGGAAAACTCTTTCTTGGTGAATTTTTTAAATCAAGTTGATGACACAAATCTGATAACAACCAATACACTGAGCACTGCAATTCAAGCCATAGCTTAGGGGTATACTTAAAACTTACAAATGAGGCACTGGCATACAAGATTCTTTTTGGCACCAATCTCAGCCTTTCAGAGACATATCCTTTAAGCAATTTAAAGCTTACCTTGTTTAGATGCAGCTGCTGATGGGGTTGCTTCTGTTGCAGAACCAGACGTAACGGTTGTATCAGCATCTTAAATAAAAAAAGGCATTTTTGACTCAGATGTAAGTAGATTGGCAAAAAGGAAGCCATTTAAATGCAATGGACATTTACCAGGGTCACATAGGAACCAAAAAATGGCTGCATACATCATGCTCAAGTTCATTGCAGTGGAAGCTTAAGGAAAAGATCAACCTTTTCTTACACATAAGTTTGCCCATTCATCGTGCATAGTAAAAGCATGCAACAGTTCATACACCAAACATTTCACTTTTCATCCCAAAATTCCAGAAGTCCCAATTTTTTTTAAAGCAATTCAATTCTCTTGCAGAATAATTATTTGAATAGCTGGGATTCCATTCAGCATTTTTAATTTTGTAAAATGCAAAAATTAATAATAAGGACTTATCCTGAGTGCTATTATTAATTTTATTATTAGCCTCGGTCTGATTATACCAGGTGATAGTATAATACACGTTTATGTGCAAGTGGGTGTGTACAGGCCTCACGTTTCAGTGGAAAATCCAAGGAGAGGAACCTGCAGAGGGTTAGGATCAAAGCCCCCTAAGTCACAACAGCAACATATAAATCCTCCCGATTGATCTCCATGCATTTCCTACAAGTCTCAGGGTGTTCATTATCATTATTATTTTTAAAAATTTGTAAAGTACCATACAGTTTCCGTGAAAATATTCAACTGCACCTAATAAGGCATCGAAGATCATAGAAGATCGAAGATCCATCTATCTATATCATACACCTGACATCAGACATCTGGCATCAGACCTCTGATATCAGACAGCTGACATCAGACATCTGAAGTCAGACGTCTGACAACCTGCATCTGATTCAGACATTTAAAATTAGGCGTCTGAAATCAGATGTCTCACATTAGACATCTAAAATCAGACACCTAAAATCAGACATCTCACAACAGACACCTGACATCACACGTCTGATATCAGACACCTAAAATCAGATGTCTGATAACAGAACCTGACATCAGACGTCTGATATCAAACACCTAACATCAGACGTCTGATAACAGAACCTGACATCAGACGTCTGATATCAAACACCTGAAATCAGACGTCTTAAAATTAGGCATCTGAAATCAGAGGTCTGACATCGGATATCTAAAATCAGAAGTCTGAAAGCTGATGTCTAACAACAGACACCTGACATCAGAAGTCTGATAACAGAACCTGACATCAGACGTCTGATATCAAACACCTGAAATCAGACATCTGACGACAGACGTCTGAAATCAGACACCTGACATCAGACGTCTGATAACAGAACCTGACATCAGACGTCTGATATCAAACACCTGAAATCAGACGTCTTAAAATTAGGCATCTGAAATCAGAGGTCTGACATCAGACGTCTGATATCAAACACCTAAAATCAGACGTCTGAAATCAGACACCTGACATCAGACGTCTGATATCAAGCACCTGAAATCAGACGTCTGAGAACAGACACCTGACATCAGACGTCTGATACCAAACACCTGAAATCAGACGTCTGTACAACAGACGTCTGAAATCAGACACCTGACATCAGATGATTGATATCAAACACCTGAAATCAGACGTCTGACAACACATGTCTGATATCAAACACCTGAAATCAGATGTCTTAAAATTAGGCATCTGAAATCAGAGGTCTGACATCAGATATCCAAAATCAAACGTCTCAAATCTGATGTCTGACAACAGACACCTGACATCAGACGTCTGATATCAAACACCTAAAATCAGACGTCTGAAATCAGACACCTGAAATCAGACGTCTGAGACCAGACACCTGACATCAGACGTCTGATATCAAACACCTGAAATCAGACGTCTGTACAACAGACGTCTGAAATCAGACACCTGACATCAGATGTCTGACATCAAACACCTGAAATCAGACACCTCACAACAGACGTTTGAAATCACACACCTGACATCAGGCGTCTGATAACAGAACTTGACATCAGATGACTGATATCAAACACCTGAAATCAGACGTCTGACAACACGTCTGATATCAAACACCTGAAATCAGACGTCTTAAAATTAGGCATCTGAAATCAGAGGTCTGACATCAGATATCTAAAATCAGACATCTCAAATCTGATGTCTGACAACAGACATCTGAAATGAGACTCCTGAGACACCTACATCTGATTAAGACATTTAAAATTAGGCATCTGAAATCAGAGGTCTGACGTCAGATATCTAAAATCAGACGTCTTAAATCTGATGTCTGACAACAGACACCTGACATCAGACGTCTGATAACAGAACCTGAAATCAGATGTCTTAAAATTAGGCATCTGAAATCAGAGGTCTGACATTAGATATCTAAAATCAGACATCTCAAATCTGATGTCTGACAACAGACCACTGACATCAGACGTCTGATATTAAACACATGAAATCAGATGTCTGACAACAGACGTCTGATATTAGGCACCTGAAATCAGATGTCTGAGAACAGACACCTGACATCAGATGTCTGATATCAACACCTGAAATCAGACGTCTGACAACAGACGTCTGACATCAGACACCTGACATCAGACGTTTGAAATCACACACCTGAACTCAGAGGTCTGATAACAGAACCTGACATCAGGTGTTGGATATCAAACACCTGAAATCAGACGTCTGACAACAGACGTCTGAAATCAGACACCTGACATCAGACGTCTGATATCAAACACCTTAAGTCAGACGTCTGACAACAGATGTCTGAAATCAGACACCTGACATCAGACATCTGAAATGTGAAGTCTTAAAACAGACGTCTGAAATCAGACAGCTGACATCAGACGTTTGACATCAGACAGCTGACATCAGCCATCTGAAATATGAAGTCTGAAACGAGATGTCGGAAATCAGACAGCTGACATCAGACGTATGACATCAGACAGCTGACATCAGCCATCTGAAATCAGATGTCTGCCAACAGACGTCTGAAATCAGACATCTGACATCAGACATCTGATATCGGACACCTGACATCAGACGTCAGCAGGGTCATAATTAAAGGATGTATGTAGATGAGTTAAGCATTTGTGGTAGAAAGGAGGACTCTAAAATGTTTATTATCAATATAATGCACAATTTGGACCCCTAACTGCTAGCTTCATACAGAATCCTGCATCCCTGGCAACCCTTGGTTTCCACGATCTTAGAGCTTCAGTACCTAGAGAGCCTGCAGAAGAGTGAATGACTTTCAATTCAACAGTTGATCCTCCCTTTTTTAGTGCTGCAACCTGTTGATAAGAATGCAACAAAAGGCAGTAAGTTAATAAGTAGCTTCAAAAAGAGTTTGAGCCAGAACAATGTAAGTGGACATCCATAATTATTCCTTCTAAGGAATTACTTAAAGGACCCCACCCTCTGAGCAGGTCTGGTGGCAAGCCCTCTCCCACTAGCAAATATGGATCAAATTCAGGCCTCTTACGGGGCTCATACAAAAACTTTCAACCATTTTTTTAAGGACTTTTCAAGGACCATGCACCTACCAGGAATGTAATTTCCCAGATTGTAAAAAAATGCACATTCCCAGTCCATGGATTGAAACAGGACTTAATGGCTTTAACTATTTGCCCCACTAATGTATCTACATTTTTCAGTACACTTATTGTCTTAAATATTGATACTCAATTCTTACGTAAAACAAAAAACACTTAATGTAAATCACCTTTAACTTCTCTGAGCTATGACGTATGTTGGATAACCAAAAAGCAATAAAAAACACTTTCCAGGCCCCTACATTCAAAGTTGAAGAAAATTCAAGGACCTTTCAAGGACTTGCACAAAATTTAAGGACTTTTCATGGAAAAATAGAAGGACTTTTCAAGACTGTGTGAACCCTGTCTTGGGCTGCTGCAGTAAAATCAGCAACTACTTAAATTGAGTGTCAAAATGAGTCAAACATAACAAAGATGGGAAGATTTGTAACATAAATAACCAGCTTAACTTTCCTTGAAAGACCAGCTACTTAAAACTTAAATGACAGCCCTGTCCTAGAGTAACAAAGTAGTGTAAAATATGACACTTACTGCCTCATCATGAGAAGCCTTGCGTATGTCTCGTCCATTGACCTTAAACAGATTCAAAGCAACCAGTGAATAAAAATATGCATGTTACCCTTAAGACCCCACACTTTACCTCAAACCAACCAGGGAGGGATGCTATACATTTAAAAATGAACAAATGCATTGCTTATTGTAGGTTAGGTGCGTGGGAATGAAAGCTGTCTCAAGCATATGGACCTGATGAAAGCAAGGCAGACTGTTCACCACCAAACAGAATGCTGACTAGTAACATGCGATGGAGCTCCTTAACAATAATTGCTCAAGCCCGAATGGGCTCTGAGTCAATAGCCCATCAGGCTGAAGGCCGAAAGGGCTACCGACTCAAAGGCCATGAGGGAGAAAGGAATAATTGATTTAGTAAAACCCAACTAGTTGGTCAAAAATATCGAGATGAAGCAACTTAAAGCAAGACTTTAATCCTTTTTTGACGCCAAAAATCCAAACTGCCCCCTACAGACCTCCACTACTTAGAAGGAATGTCATTAATATCATCAATGCCTTCTCAAACCCTCTTCCTCTTGAACATCGCCAAGGTCCCATCCAAAGACCCCAACCTGAAAGGAATGCAATTTACATCACCAAGGTCCCCTCCAGACATGCCCCAATTTGGAGGAATACAATGTGCATCACCAGGTCCTCTCTAAAAAATGTCCCCCACTTGAAAGGTCTCCAGTTAAAATGACCAAGGTCCCTTCCAAGATGTCTCCAACTTGGAAGGTATCCAATTATCATCATCAAGGTCCCCTCCAAATTTTTCCCACTTGAAAGGAATCCACTGACAGTCTCCGAGGTCACCTCCAACTAGCCCTGCTTTAGAGGAATGTAATGAACATCACCTCGGTGCCCTTTAATGTCCCCCAATTGGATGAAATCCGATTAACAACACCAAAGTTAACAAGGTCCCCTCCAAGGTGCCCTCCAAACGTCCCACACTTGGAAGGAATCCCAATGAACATCACCAAGGTCCCCTTCAAATGTCCTCCAATTGGATGATCCAATCAAAATCACCTGAAGGTGCCCTCCAGATTCCCAGGGCCCAAAATAATTTTCAGACGGTAGTCAGACATGTTGACCAGCCAAAGAAATGTTTGTTTAGTCAAGTCTCGATTCTGATAGTCAAAATATTGGGAAAAAAGTTAATTTATCCTTGTGTAATTTTCTATTTAAGAATGTCATTGTATTTTAAAATAAGGTAATAACAAATAAAAATAAAATAAGCTCCTTATTGATTCCAAAAACAAACGTTCGGGACTACAATTGACAATCAGATAAAATTGCAAAAGACACCTATTAATAAAACAGCATTTAAAACGTTCAGTCCTTATTTGAGGAAGTACCTAGGAGTGACTACAATTCCTAAGTAATATTGTTTTACAGGGTGAAAGGAGATCCGCCAAAAGGCCCTCAGCAGAATTTGTGACGTTCTTCCACAAATTACTATCTATAAGGCCTCTAGAGGACTTAAAATGGGCATGGCCTCCTCCAATGAGACAAAGGTTAGGATTTGGCTCTTTGTTCAAGAATGAGAGTAATTGTGACCGGTCAACTTGACCAGTGAGTGAAGTTTATGGCCGGTCAAGTTGCAAATCAGGCCAGACAGAGTCTGTTGACCAGCCGTTACTTTCAGCACTACCTCCATTACTTCCCCTGCTTGGAAGAACCCAATTAACATCACACGGGTTCCCTCCAAATGTTCCCTAGTTGGGAAAAACTTATTAACACAACCAAGGTGGACCAGTCATATTGAACTCCTTACCTCCAGTATAATATCACCCTCATGAAGTTGGCCTGTTTCATAAGCTGAAAAAAAAAGACCAAAGAAAAGGATCAGAATGAATAGAACAATATAAATGGAAAGAATGCTCACAGGTAAACAAGTTTCAAGGGAATTACCAACCAAGGACACTGGCATCTATAACCCCTTATACCCTAAACCAAAATTTTTTATTTTCATTAATTTGTCCCGTACATTTCCTTTAATTAGTAATACATCGTAGTGGCAAGAAACCTTTAAAGCATTAATTACGCTGACAAAAATACTTTGATGGGAAGGAATTTTCAACAAAAACCATCACTCAAAGACAGTTTATTTTAGGATTATAGCACGGACTTTTCTCCATTGACATCCTAACATTTTGTGGGAAAAGGAAAGGAATGCCTCTCAAAAAAGGGGGCTTGTGGGAACCTCTGGGTTCCCCTGGGCAATGCACCTGTATGAACTGCCGCTGGGAGAATAAAAAGTAGCCATTGAGAGAGGGTGGGTAATGAGCTGAGGGAAGTTAATAGATTTAGATGTTTAAGTATAATTTAGATAGCCTGCGAACTGCAGACGCATTTCCGGTCGTCGCTTCTCTCCCTCCGAAAAATAGCGTCTGCGAACCCGAGCGGCAAAACGATTTCCGTGACGTAAAACCTCTTGTTTTGATGTAGGGAATCAGATCAAAGGATAGAATACAGCTCGAGTGACTCCTCGCGACCTCGCGCGCTGAACTGTCTTGGATTTTGGAGAGAATTACCAAATACACTTTGGAACGTGAATTTCACTTCTTTGACTTCTTTGTGAAGCAACTGCTTCTTAAGCTGTGTATGTGATGTGGGCCTTTGGTTTCGCTTTATAAAATACGGTAGTACGTGACATAAACAAAACCTGGACAAAATAATCGCTACTGTGAAAGGAAAGCAACATAGCTTAATGACATCGCGCTCAGACTTATTTATTTCAATTTAACCAGCACTGATAAAAGGTGGTGAATCAATTATACAGGCACTTCCTTGACTGATTCAGAAATCTCTAACAATCGCTGGTTAATAATTCTAGTATCGCCACAACACAATGATCTGAAATATTATAACCTGGGCCAGACCCAGTGTGAAATAAATAGTTACAGCAGTAAATAAATCATAGTCAAAATGACATTTCAGCTACGACGCCTCTACTCATCTCACAGAAAACTATGGAAATGAGAACCTTGAAAAGAACATGTGTTTAAAGAAATATACCGGAACAAATACAAAATGCTTTCGATCTGATCAAAGTTCTATCTGAACCAAGAAGCAACCACGCATGGGAAATCAATCACCACATGTCCTACCTTTCAAAGATAAAGGATATCTACTAAAAATTATCTAAAACGGCACATGACAAACTCCAAGGCATACTTTCCTGCCAGGAACCAGAAAGGAACAGAAGCAACAAACGGCATGATGCATCTACTGTCATTAGGACAGTTATCATTTCGAAGGCAAAATAGATGAAAAATGTCCTCTAATCTTTTCTTCGATATGAATCCTCTTGATACTTATTTCGTCAATCAGTCCCACAATCCTGGCAAATTAACTTTCGTAAACGCACCGTTCTGAGAAAAAAGGACGGCTATACACAAGCCACGTTGTTCTTTCAATTTCGACTTGAAAACATATCCATCGCGAACGATCCTGCGAGAAGTCTCGTGAGTTAGTTCCTTGATTTTAAGAGCTAAACCGTGATCGGCTAAAAAGGTTTTACGTCACAGAAATCGTTTTGTCGCTCGGATTCGCAGACGCTATTTTTCGGAGTGAGAGAAGCGACGACAGGAAATGCGTCTGCTGTTCGCAGGCTATAATTTAGACAATTAAGTGATCATATTCTATATTATTTTTACAGTCAAATTCACTTCAGTACCTGCTTGGTCCTTGTATATTCTTGAAATGGCTATTGGTAGATTGCTTTCACGACCCCCCTACAAAATGATTAATTTTAGTAGTTAATATTAAGCTAAATAGAAATAAGATACGTAGGATTGCAAAAAGTACTGTAAGAAGAATATAGAGCAGGTGTAATTTGAATGAATCATGCATGCAACAAATTTTGATTATGCCCAATAGGAGAATAATCCCTTATATAAGTGACATAGGCATGTGCGCACCTGCAATGGAATGATTTTTGACCCCTTTTTTCATGTGAAAGTTTGGCTACAGATTGCTACAGTGTAACCAAAAATACTGTAAATGGTTTTGTTCTGTCTGAGCTTTCCACAGACTGGGATTCAGTTTGTTCTCTGTATTATTTGCCTCTTCAGAACAGTGGTCCAGGTTTGCAATAGGGTGCAGAAAATAATAATTATTGCATTTTGGGGGGTAAATTAAAGTAAGGGTAATAATAATCATCATCATAATCATAATAATAAAGTTCTTTGGTTCTGTGGCATGTGATGGGGAGATGGCTTTAATTATTATTATTATTATTATTATTATTATTATTATTGTGCTTACCTTTATGCTCATTCCCAATCCTCCAACTTTTCTCCTTGTCACTGTAACTTTCCTTTCCTGAGCAAAACAAATCAATAAAAAATATAGATTAAAATAGTCAGCAAAAAATCAAGATTGATCATTTCTCAGTTTGATAAGCTTATGCCTGTAAAAGTAACTGAATCCAGTGCAAATATATACACAAAAATTTCTAAAATTTATTTCCAGCCATATGCACATACAACATTAATTTTTGATGACTACCATTGTAATTGTTCCCTTCACCAATGCTTGTACAGTCAAACCTGTATATGACGGCCTGTATATATATATAGAGCAGTCACGCCATATATTATAGTCACTGTATGTCCAAGACAAACTTCCCAAAATTTTCAGTTACCTTATATTTTCTGCAAAAATGACCTGTATACAAGGTTTTAGCCAGAAGGGTGTCCAGCCGTCCTATGGAAGCCCATTTTTGGAAGAGATACCAGGAAAATTCACCTAATCTCTTATAATTTTATGGGAAAACATGCCTTGTGGACAGCCAGTATCCAATGTCTGGCTTAAAAAGCCTGCCTGTATATATGGTCACCTTGCCATTTCCTTAGGGTGACCATTATACACACTCTGGTTTGACTGTCTTGGGAACCCCAATAATACCACCACCAATGGGCCAAAAAAATTTAGCCGTTTTTACAGTGCTTGGCCGTATTACTGGGGCAGGGTCAAATTCCATGACGTATTAAGGACTGTAAAGACAAAATACACGATGTATCGCATTTGCTCTTCTTGTACAACTGACTGTTCTCTTTAATAAAAAACAGGAATGCATAAAAACTACTTGAAACTTTCCTTCAGTACATAAAACAGTTTTAAAAATCAGCTATTAGACTGCCACAAATGCATTGTTTATGTAAGTGACTTAAGTGACTACTCTAAAAACAGTACAAAAACAAGCTCAGCTCACTAGGTCAATGAAATTGACCTGCCACACGCATTTTAAGTTTCAAAATTTCTGACATGTGGATGTATTAACAGAGTGAAACTGTAAAAGGTTCTACTGTTTGGGATTTTAAAATGTTGCCAATTGGCTGTATTAACGGGTGACCGTAATAACGAGAATTTTTTACAAGAAAATGTTTGGCCGTTCTGCTGGGCCAAAAAAAGTAACCATGATAATGAGGTGACCATATTACTGAGGTGGCTGTTAGGCGGGTTCGACAGTACAACCAAAAGGCAGGGCTGTCCTTAAGGGCCGGGGATCGAGGATTTCCTTTGTCTACTATGAATGTGACCTCCGGCTAATTCCATAGGAAAATAGATGAAAAAAAGAACTGAAAAAAAACCCTGGCTGCTTGATTCCCCACCTTCATCTTATATTTACCCGGCAACTTGGGATATTAGTGACAGCCATGGAGAGGAATTTTCAGTTTGGTCACTATAATTACAGGGTTGAAAAGACAGTTATATGACTAAGAAACTAAAATGATATGATCACTACTGTGAGACCAGATCAATGAACTGTTTGTATTAAACCTACCCCTGTTGGTAGGGGTTTCCTCTGAGTTGGAGAGGGTGTCTCTCCATTTGTGCTCTAGAAAAAAAAGATGAAACAAATGCATTATTGACCAAGTGTGAGGTCGTCAAGATAGCTGGATATTGGCCTTCTGAGTCCTTTTTGCATTTTTATATATGGACCAAGACAAAGTCCAGTTCAACAAGAACGCTCTTAACCCTTTAAGTCCCAATGGTGACTAACGTCAATTTTCTCCCAACAATATCCATACAATGTAAAGTGATTAGGTTATGAGAATTAATAAAATGATCACCTACGGGAAAATGCCCCGATCTTTTATCAAATTCTCTCAACTCATTCATGAAGGAAATATATGGAGATCAGTTTGGAGAATTGGTATGTGGATATTGGGGCTTAAAGGGTTCAATAGCATTGAGTCTCGCTTGCTTGGAAATAAGATAAGAAATGAGGAGGCGATTAGACTGTGAGCAGTTGTCCTTCTTTCCTCAGAGCCATGCGCAGCGAACAAAAAAGTAAAACTAATGCTGAAGACCTACTGTGACAAAAAAAGGAAGTCTAGGAGGCACTATATTCAATATGAAATAGGATTTCCTCGCTAAACGTTTTCCAATTCCTACTTTATCAATGGTCGAGAATTCTTCAGGACATCTACTTTTTTTATATTGTATTCGACGATTTGCTTCTGAATTGATCAGAATGCGTGTGTAAATACACAAAAATCAAGGAAATATGATGAAGGTGGCATGTCATTTCAATTGTCACCAAAAATAAACCGCATACTCATCACAAGACTCATTTTCATACAACAACAGTTTACAACACCAGACCTAAACATTGAACTTTCCGACCACTGAAGTAATCACTTTTTTGGTGATCATTTCTTATTAATTCATATAATCTGAATCCATCTTGCCAAAGCAGGCAGCCAATCAGAACACACAATTTAATTGCCCACTCCCAGATTCAGCCATACCAGCACTCACAATCAAATTGCTTAAAATGCTTAAAGATTGATTTTAGATTCTTCACTTACCCCAGATGGAGATTTTTTCCATGTTGGTGAGTCTGGTTTGCCATTTGCATTCTAAAAATAATATCAGTCAATATTTGCACTTATATGCCATGCAAAAACATCTTGGTATTAGAATTTAACTTCATCACTCCTATTTGAGTTTCAGGCATGTTACAATTTTTCATCCTTCTTTACTTACAACTTATTAAACTGTCACATGTTTTAACGTTTAATTACAGATGCAAAGGAGACCACAAAAATCCAACAAATTGAACTTGAGACTGAATTTTTTTAAAATTGGTGTCACTTGCAATCATGAACTCCTCAGCAGCCACTACATGTAGGCCCCATGAAAACATCAAAAAATAATCTACCAGGACAGCCGGTAGCATTTTACTCACATCCTTGTTACATTTCAAAATTACATTCAGGTTAAAATTTTTTAACCCAGGTTGATTCTCAATTTCCTTTGTCTCTTAGCCCTAAATATTCATGAATTAGGGCTAGGAGACAAAGCAAAGGCAGATAATCAGCCTAGGTTTACAAAAACCTTTAACCTGAATCTAATTTTGACCTGTAACATTCTTGTTAAAAATGTTGGGTTACTGTTTGATTCTTAATTTTCAATGTCTGCCAAGGAATACATAATTGAATATTCTTTTGCTTATGCCAAGAGATTCAACCATAGAACCATAGAGAAATTATCACCTCATCATAAAAAAATCTGTGGGCAATTTTTTTAATTTTTTTTTATCACACTTTGTGATTTGATCTAAGATGGTTAATGGTCTGTTAGAGCCTGGCTGCACATTTTGCGCTCCGAGGGGAACATTAACATAAAGTAAAAAATGTCAGAAGATTGTATTTTAACTTTCAAGACTATTTCAAATACAAAAAGTTAATTAATTTTCACTTAAACTGAATTTATCGCTTGTCATTGAGGAACAATGCTTTTTAATTATTTGCTTTTCTGGAATATTTAAACTAACGCAATTTTAAGGCAAAGAACTAGACGTTCCGTGACTATATATAAATACATGTAAATATATCCTCTGTCTGTGTAAAGTCCATCGATGATAAGAAAATGACAAATCGCGCGTTTTCAAGAGATTGGTGAATAAATGAAAATTCTACGCAAATGCTTAGAAATTCATGATTTGCCCTTGCAATCAAATTGTGATTTATTTTAATGCATCAGTGAATTAATAAGTATTTATAACTATAAAAAAAAACTAAAAAAGGACGTCTTTTCATTGAAACCATTGCATGTCTTCTTGCCGAAAACACTTTCACTTGTTGATCTGATTTTCTTTTAGTGATATTCTCTGTTACCCCAATGACAGAAATCTGCTAACTTATTTTTTAACATCCGAATTATGCAAATCTGTTAAAAGAGGACAAAGACGGACAAAGGAAATCATTTTAATGGAATTGTTTGTGTGATCTCTAATTCACTTCCAGGTGTATATCATCAGAGACCACCCGGCTTCAAAGAAAAAAGAAAATTGAAATGTTGTTTACTGGTCCCTGTTTCCAGCGAGAATACAGGCGGTGTATCACCCTGGGAAATCAGTGAATTCATTGAATGAATTTGAATTGTTCGATACAAACGAATACGAAACGAAAAGTCAATAGTAAACAATCATAAAGGAAATTGAACAACATCGAAAATCGATCGAAACGTTAATTTCTTACTGGGAAATCAAATGACAGAACATTTAACCTGATCCCAACTAAAATCGTCTCGATCTCGTAACGTCTAGTAAAAATATTCTCAGCTGAAGCTCAAGTTAAAAGATAGAAAAAATAAAAAGAAGAAGTATTAGCTCACCCCGGGCTGATAAGCATGTGATGAACCCGTAGAACCGCTTCCTCCACCCTCCTTCTGTATGGTCAAGGCATCCCTCGATAACTTAACACGCACCTTCTGCAACTCCGAGCGATTAATTTGCATCGAAATACAGCCTGTTTTTAAGAAATTCTGTAATAACAACGAAGAACATAACGATTAGTCAAGATTAAGTCATACCAACACGTTCAGATTTCGTATTAATCGACATCGTGCTTGTTGAAAATCATAAGAATTGAATTACCTCGGCCATTATGGACAGCGACCTTGCTCCTCGTGTTATGTTTAATATTCACACAAAGAAGCCATGAATAAAGCAATTTAAGAGAAACACAAAGGTTTTTAAACTTGCAAATGTCTTAAATATCCAGCAGAGCTTAAACAACCGACACAGCCTCCCCGTCTGCAGCTCATTGAAAATATCATGTTTTGATACGCAGTGAAGTCTTTCAGTGCGCGCGGGCGCAAATAGATTAATTTTGAAAGCCAATATTTGCATAATCTCTTCTGTGCTGGAGTTAGATGATAAATAATCACTGTTATGTCCTGAAACATTTCAGTTAAACTAGCTTGATCTCTTTACTCTCTCCATGATGAAAGGTATTTTTATACTAAGTAAATGTTACTGAATGTAAAGCCATTGAAAATGGATCCTCTGATATATTATCAACCTTGAAATTCTCTATACAACAGGCGATTTAGGAGGATTGGCCGATGGCTCAAAGGGTTGTCCTATCTTCAAAACAGAAACACACTACAAATTCCGGAGTAGAAGAAGAATCTGTGTTAGAAGAATGTTGCAAATCCAGCCTGAAGTCAAGAACATCTCTCTTTGAAAAAGCCACAAAACCTAAAGACACAGATAGACAGCTTGGAGAGATTGCCTCCATTGTCTTGCACAAAACTGAGTAAATTAATCAGCACACGACCATAAATCATGCCATGCCTTCGGCGAACGACACTCTAGTGATTGACCAGTGTCCCAAGGTAGGGGGGATTCGTTAGTTTTTGAGAGGAGCACCTTATCATGCACTTTCCACTAGAACGTGCCCATGATAGAAATAGAGGATCGAAAGTACAGCATGAAATTACCACTTCTAAAGACGTATTCAACATGATTCAAGAAGAAGACTTTTGCCCTTTGTTAACTTATCAAATCTATCAAACGTAGACTAGAGTAAAGATCATAGCGCTACTACATCGTCCTCTCGGGATGGAGTGAATTTACACACGCCCAATAACGCAGATGCATATCAAGAAGACTGCTTTAAGGTCAGGTTATTCTGTTAGTAAAGTTTTGCAAAATTTTTAAACTGAATATTGTTGCCATGGCGTGACTTGGCTTGACCCAAAAATATTTGCGAGGTGGTATTTTTTTCACCACTAAACCGCTGATGATATGGAACAACGTGCTTTTTCACTAAAATATAAAGAATGTAACTGATCGTTTTATTTAACCGGTTCCCTCTGGAGGGCGGTTTTATAGCAGGAAATATAAACGTATAAAGTCCCCAAGAGAACGACGCTCTGGGAGTCTTATAAACCAATGTTCATCTGGGCGTTACTTCAGGTACATACCTTTTTCAGAACGGCATCTCCTTTGCACAGTAGAAGAGGACAACCATCACTTATACCTTGGGGGTGCTATTAGTTTAAATCCTGTTCGGCACTGACATAAAAGCAAAATGAACTTCATTTCCCAAAATTTCACGACTTGTGTTACCTTGTTAACCAATTCCCGCCAGCAGAAAAAACAAGTGATAAGCGAAGTGTCGAAAGATAAAATCGATGACAGAAAAAGGCACCAATAGGATAAATCAACACAAAATTTGTGACAGCGTGATTCGAGTTTAGAATGAAGAATCAATTGTTTAGATAGCCTTTCATAAGAACCGCTCAGGAAATTGTTACTTTAAGAAATAAAAAATCACCCAATTTTACGTGGTAAACTTCTAGCAAGATTGTTTAAACATGTATGATCTATTTCTGGTTTATGTTGCAAATTTCTCAAAAATGTTTAAAAAAATTAGAGGAAAAATTACGAAAAGAGTTTGTGGTTAGACAGTTTCACTACCGAACAAAATGAAAATATTCCGGTTTTTTAATCAATGATCGGTCACCGTTCAGAGGAAAAGATTAGCGATAAAACCACAGATAGTGGATAGATGAAAGATAAGGCGATTTGAGTCAACAACAATACGTGATCAACTTTGCTCCTGAGGCATTTGTCATAAAAGTTATTCTGGGGTCATTTGACTGCCATACTTTCTATATTTACCCTTTCTTAATTGTTAATACTATTACATTCTAATACTCTAAGGGAGCTGCATATGCCAAAAATTTCTCTCTGTGGTTTTTTAAGTTTCGACATGTTGCACTTTCATTATATTAAGGGAGGTTTGCTCCGTAGGGAAAGAAATAAGCACAAACGGAAACAAAGCAAAACAAGATCTGAAGGACTGCTCCTCTCATCATAGATGCAGGGTATAGTTAGGAAAATAAAAGAGGTCAAGGAGGCCTTGAAAATAGCTAGTTTAAGAAAGGTGGTGATTCGATCCAGCGCCTGAAGTCGGAGAGCGAGAACAACCTCTGCTGCTCCAACAACTTAAACTGGGGCCGTCTGCATAGGTCTCCTTACCGTCTCCTTAATTAGCTTCGGCGTTCGCTTCAGTTACCGGACACGAGCCTGTAAACATGCAAGTTATCTCGGCGATCTCCGGGATCTACTTGATCGAGGAGCGGGGAAACGCAGCCGCTAACTGGAACTAAAGCCAGAAACTGTTTAATATTTCAGTGGCTAAAACTATCTTTTTTATAGCTGATTTCAAAGCTCTAGTGTTTTGGCTCGAATCTTTGGAGAGAAATAAAGTCAGGCTCTATATAGGAGAGGATTCTTCCGATAGGAATTCGTTGACAGCTCTCTCCTCCGCCCAGGCCTCTTTGCTTCCAAGGACGCTCGGACGAGAGGGAGAAATGACAGCGCGAGATCCGCGAGAGGGAGAAATGAAAGAGAACGCTTACTATTATTATTATTATTATTATTATTATTATTATCATTATTTGAGCCCCTGCGGAGGATTGAGTAGTAGCAGTCTATGAATCAGAGAATAAAAAGAAAATTTTCGGAAATGGTCATAATAGTGGGATATAAGCAAGTGATCTTGCCATTCAACTGTGTTTTTGAGAGCTGGTTTATTTTCTTCCAAGTCAGAAAAGAATGATATGCTATATTAGTCCATAAGAATTTCTTTTAGAAGTTGCAGGCAATATCATTATCGCCGAGAATAGCCCGAGCAAAGAACGCGTTTATTAAGAGAAAAGAACTGCTGACAAGAGCCTTCAGCCTTTGCCTGAAGAAGAGAATTATAAAGACTGTCATCTGGAGTACTCTCGATCTTGTATGGAGTCGAATCGGGGACGTTGAAGCCGCAGAGCTGTGAGATGTTTTGGAGAAAAGTCTCAAGCATTTCTTGGTCTGACAAAGTCTGTAACGAAGAAGTATTGAGGCGTGTCGGTGAGGAGAGAGCCATCATATCTGTCATCAACAGAAGACAGAGAGTCTGGCTTGTTCATACCTTACGGCATGGTGATCTTGTCCGCGAGCGGGAATGCTGGATAGAATGAAAGAAGGTAGCCGTTACTCAGCGGTCAAGAGGCACGCCTTAGATCGAGAACTATAAGGAAGGACCTGCCTCTGGGCAGAACACAGACACACACATCATAATAATAAAAGAGAGAGTTAACAGAGAGCATGATTTAGCAAAAAAACGTTTACGGCAAACTGCAAACATCAGATTCAAGTTGACAGCTTCGCCGAAGTGGGAAACTGAAGAGATCTAGATAAGAACTGTGCAAAATTATTGTTATGTGAACCTGTCATAAAACTCTTAGTTCTGGGTACAAACCAGAGAAATAAAGAGCAGAAAACGATTATTTCACTCTTTGACGTCCGCGTAAGGTGGGCAGCAAAACTGTCTATTAAAAGAAAGGCAAAGGGAAAAACAAGAGAGAGAGAGAAAAAAGATCGAAATAGTCCAAATTTTTGGCTTACAACTGCGCATACGGCTCGAAAACAAAAAGAGCTGCTTAATAACATCGAATTCAGCAGAAGATTATGCCCATATTGTTGGATTTTTTGCCATGCTAACTAGCCGAAAAACGGTTCAACAAGGATTTGGTCAAAAATGCGGCTTTTTCCCTGATAAATGGCTGACTGTAGAGGCTGGGTCAAGAGGAAACTTGGTCACGTGGTACATATTGACGTTTGCCTTTTGTCGCCGATCTGAGTCTAATGGCAATATACATGGGCTCCTGCAATATATTAATAATTTCATTTACCACGTTTAAATATAAGTGGTTTCGATCACAAAGACATTTCAACCAAAAGCTTTTTCTTAAATAATAAAATAAGTTATGAGTTTATGATTCGCCGCAGGTGGATTTCGCAAATGAATCTTTAATTTCAAATTTGAATATCTCTACAGGCATCCAGTCTGAATTGCGATCGTTGAGCATTATCCAAGTATACAACATACAAGATACTACTGTTCAGAAATTATCTAGTGAGGCGCTTTCGATACCCGGAAGGGGGGAGGGGATGGATTTGAAGAGATGGAGAGAACACCCGTGGACAAGGGAGGAAGGGTTAGCGTGTAAGGAAGATCCCTTCCCCTGATATTTTTTTGTAACAGGAGTCACTGACAACTTGGTCATTTTTTCAGGAATTTAGAACAATTACCCGTCGTTTTGCACGCGCGCTGCTGTTGATCCTTCACATAGGAGGGAGATGAAAAATGGCTGGGATTTGAGACGGCGGATCCAATTTAGAGGAATACGATCTTCGCATGCGCTTGATCAGTTACATTTTCCGAAACGTCAGTAGGTTAATTGAGTTAAGATGATACTGCTGTACTGACTTCGGTAACACTAAATGAAGTAACGCACTTAATCATTGCAAATCAAAACACAATTCTCGTCGACGGTCATTACCCAATAAATTAGCTCTTAAAACTGAAGTGTTCATGGCGATCATGCTAAGAGATTGCGCCAAGATACACACCTGTATTTTTTTATCATCAGCAAATTTTGTCAAGTTGGAATTTCTATCGTTTTCTGTTCGTGCCTGACAAGTTAACCAGATTAAGTAATTTTTTTTTTACCATAAGGCGGATTTTCACCCTGGAAACACGAGAAGTTACCACCATGCGCCCATTTTCTTCCTCCTTTCATTCATCTTATAGAAAAAAAAAAATGACCGAGAACGAACGCGTGAAACAGCAGTCATCTAAGCACAAGGCGCATTAAACAGCCAATTAATATATCGAGTTAATTTCAACATCCCAATTGCGCTGCAAGTGTAGTGTAAACAGAAAGTTTCTTACCTTTGCACAAACTATAAAAGATCCAACACCTTCAGTTTTTGCTTGCGAAAGGCCGGAAACCTTGGACAAGGATAAAGAGGCCTAAGAACTGCTTTCGCGACTGAAAGGAAATATCTTTGCTCTCAAGTCCGTAGATACAAGAATCGTGCGAAATTTCGTGACGGTAATACAATATACAATTGACATTCCATAGCAAAATTGTTTTCCTTAAGGTGGAATGAGTACCAATATAAAACATCAGTTTAGCTATCGTGCAACAGAGTGGGTGTGAGAATCGACAATATAAAGGAAAGGAAACCGAAAACCGTTGTGTTTTCCAATATTGCTGTACTAAATCAATTCAGCTCGTTGAAAATTTTCACCTTTACCATATTTAGCTTTTTTTCGAGTCACTCCTCTAAAGCGGAAACATAGCAATCCAAGATGAAATATTCGAGGTACTTCTGGAACTCAGTACGTCACACTGAGTGTAGGCGTGTGCCCAAGAAGACTTCCATTAAATGTTGAAGTTTAGAAAATAAAAGAAAAGAATAGAGGAAGACGGAATCATAAAGTAATATCTTAAAAGTGTTAACTTGTTTTCCTTCTCAGTGTGGGAGCTAGACTATTCAGTCCCCCTGTTTTTTTGGGCGATAGGCGGCGGTGTACAGCTAAAGAGTGTAACTAGGCCGGCCAGGGAGAAAGTGTATCATGGGTGGCTCCTTCTCCATACGTACCGCTATAGACCCCGTTACTCCCTTCCGTAGAATTGATACCAGGGTTGATACCAAGAAGCAAATGGTAACCTGTTTGTCTCAACGATTTTACCCAAAATATAAGGTAATGTAAACAGTTCATGAGGGAACAAGGACGGATGATTTTTTCCACTTATTTCAGCAGCTCACCACGCCGGGGCTAAAAGAGGAGAGGAACAGAATGCAGAAACAACTTCTTCGAGCACTTTCTTGCTCCGCCTCCCACAACCTCCCCCTTGCTGAGTGCTGATCCATAACCAATGGATATTTGATTTTTTTGTGGGGGCAGATACCCTCGCAGTGATAGAAAGGGAAGAATTTGGATTTCCTTATTCCTGTCCCCTTTCACTTTTACGCTTTAGTTCACAGGATACTTCTTACTAGAAGTGCTGCACTGTCTCTCTCCTAGCCGTATAATTTCTCGCTGTTCGTACGCCTTTTTATTGGTGGCATCAAATTCAATGCCTTTTGGAGTTTCCAGGACCATATGAAGCAAAAATCTTGTAGGATCAGTACAAATGACACGTTAATCTCGTACGAGATTACTGACACGTGGTAAATAGACGGTCAAATGCAGTTAATGAAATAAAAAGGCAATCTATCTCTATTATGAGCGTCAGAGGATTTTGGCTTAATAGCGCGGTTCTATAATTTTCTAGCGTTGCAATTCCGCATTTTGAGGTTGCACGTGAGACCCGGTCGAGATGGTGCATTGTGGGACTGTTTTAGGGGACCCATTTTCAACATGGAGGCAAATTTGTTCCCCAAAGGCGGTCCCACAATGCACTTGACAACCATCTCGACCCAATCTCCCGCTAATTTCTCCCGCTCCACCTCAAAGCGACGAATATCTAAGTCTTTCCCAACCTCATTTCCAGTCTCTCTCACCAGGGGCCCGTTTCTCGAAAGTCCCGGTAACTTTTCGGGCCCGAAATCAAATATTCAAATCGAAAAATAAAGAATAAGAGGGCGGGTCCTGGCTAGCAGATTACTACATTTTGTTTCATTAACTGATAGTTTTATCATGCTAGATGCAAAACTATTGAAACCTCGATTTTTAATGTAAACGGAGACAGCTTACGGGGCCCGTTAATTATCGGGACTTTCGAGAAACGGGCCCCAGGCCGAGAAAGAGGGATGAAGAGAGACTCTGGGAATTACGAGGTTGTAGTATTTCCACCATGACCTGCATACCATAAGTAAAGCCCGTTTCTTTGCTTTCATTGAAGTAGCAATGGGATGTAATTAAACTGTAAGCTAAGGAGAACAATGGTTTGTGAGCCAAAACCCGTACTATCATTCTTTAGATTTTTTGTGTTAAAATGTCGCTTGCAGGTGCAAAGTTACCCGGTCTTACGAGTATTAAAATATCCTCAGTTTGCGGTTAACCGAGGATTATAGCTAACCCGCTTCGAACAAGTGAGCGCTAAATTGGGTACCAAAAGTCTTATCTCGCGCGGAACGGGATAGACTGCGAACAGTCTCTCTTCTTCAGATTTATTGAGGGAAGAGCAAAAAGAGGGCCCCTCTGGTGCCGCGCCTTCAGTCACGCGCGTTTCGCTCGACGGACGAAGTTCTGAATTGAGAGACTGCTCGAAGTCTAGGAACGGGATGTATTGGGGTGAGACACTGTCCGAAGAAACGAGCGGAGAGGCCGCGGAAAAATTTTCTCACGCCCGCGCGACTTCCCCACATATAAGGGGAGCTTGCCCGCAAGCTAAAATGACCGAAAAAGGAAACCGTGCGCTCCTAGGGTACTCAGCTCTGGATACAAAGGGAATACACTAAACTCGAACAAGGCCAAAGAAATAAAATTCTCTGCTTTTATTTATGTCGTGATACTTCTTAACAATGTAGTTATATGTACAGTCGTAAGCGCTTAATATAATTCTGTACAATATCTGGTACAATATGTTCCATAAAATACTTTTGTGTAAAATGCATTGAAGCGTCAAAGTTACTTTTGGAAGTACGATTTTCATACTGTCAGAAGCCTCTCACAGAACAAAAACAAAATTGCTGATTAAAGCGAGTAGGTTAATTGCTTTTAGTACGTAAGAAAAAAGAATATCTTATTCTCATTTCTTAGCTTGGTATAACTCTCATAGTTGTCTAAGCTATCAGCTTGGTCTTTGACCTGAAAAAGTTGGCCTGATTTTAACACGGTATTAAAAATGCGTGTTCCAGCAATTTAATGTTCTGGCTTTTATAAAACAATGTACAACAGGATGTCGTGTTAGTCGGAAGAATACGATCTCTTAAGACCGCGGTTTTCTTACCCGAATGGGTGTTAGCGCCGAAGCCGAAGTGATCATCAGAGCAGACGACGCCGATCGTGACTGATCGCACAGCACTTTGATTGGATAACGATGATCAGCGGGGGTTTCGCGGGCATCGGCGAAGGGTTCCGCGAGAGAAGGCTGAATCGGAATTCTTCCGACTGTGGATGTTTAGCAGAAGTTTAGCGGATGAGAAAACTGGGATCTTAGGTGATCTACATGTAGCTCGAAAACGAGAATAGAAGAAAGAAAAAAAGTAAGGCGTAGTAGAAAAAGGCTTTGGACTTGCTGTGTTCCACATCTAGTCATCTGCTCTTACTATGAGAATGTCTACTGCCGGTTGAATAAGACATGTTCATGCCGTAAAAGAAAGGATGGCTCATTGCTTCCTTGGCTGTTAAACGTTTCTCTGGTTCATAGTCCAACAAGTGTTCTATAAGGTTGAAAAAGAGTTCGTGGGTTTCTCCGTCTCCGCGCTTGTATTTCTGCAAAATGTAAGACAATAGGGAGATTAGAGTCGTGTTTACGGTAAAAGGAAATTGTGATCATTTCCCCTTCACTTGTTATTTGCTGTTCGTTTTACCTTAAAAATAGACTACGTGTAGTCCCTCAATTTTCCTCAGGGATAGTAGAGCGAACGAGACGCGAGCGCGCGTGAAAATCGCCCGACGCGAGAAAAGGCGAAACGCGTCCACTATCCCTGAGGAAAAATGAGGGACTACTCGTAGACTATCTAAAACATAATGATTATTTTTACTTCAGGTTCTCCCATAAGAATTATTTTGGACAGTTTTTATGTGACATGAACCTGATGTTTCCCGTTTGCCGTCTGCCCCAAACGTTACTCTAAAATCTCTCCAATAGGCCATTTGTACGATGACGTCATTTTACTACTACTACCAGAATCCTTCAAGGTTTTGCTTTCTTGTGCAAATTAGGGCTTTTGTTATTTAAACCTCAACGGGATTAACAAATTTAAATATGAAAGAAAAAACGAAATGAATTCTGGTCTTAGTAGTAAAAAGACGTCATCGTGCAAATTGGTATAAAAGTAAGACATGAAATCAAACCAACCTCGTTCCCAGGTTCTATCTCCTAACCGTTCTCTCTTTCTCTCTCGCTCCGTAGGGACGGGTAGGAGAGAAACTTGGGAACGAGGTTAAAATCAAACGTCCTGTGGTTTCTCGCAATTGATTTTTTTTTACGGAAACAAAACGAACGAACGAACCAAAACGCGAAGATGCCACGTGAATATTCCGAAGTCCAAAGACGAGTATCATTTTTTTCTCTGTTTTTGTTTGTAAAAGAGGCAAAGACTCGTGCAATAGAGCGGTGGACTGCGGAGTGCAAGCAACCACTCCTTAAGCCAATAACAATAAACTAAAAGAAGTAACTAGAAGTAACAAGTAAGGAGAAAAACAAGTGAAGAAGCTAATTTTACCCTGAGAGCCTTGCAATTCTCCCTCACGTATCTCCCAGCAGAGCTCCTCTCATCCCAGTCCAATTTACCTTTGTAAAAGTACTTTGTTTTTCTAAAGGAAAGAACAGTGAGACATTGATCAGATTTGACACTATATGCGAACAAAAATGATACGGAGCGACTATGAGGAAATTTTGGCTGGGTGGGGTATAAAATTATGCACACCGTAAATGATCGATTAAGCGCCGCACCTTTATCGAAAATAATATTTAATAGGCGCCGTTCTCGATTAAGCGTCGCGGCGCTAATTTGAATATTTACAAATTTTCGCTCTACCTTTGTTACGGCGCTTAAAAAGACCTCGACCAACTCGTGAGTTCTAAAGTTTTACTGTAGTAAAACTTTTGAAGCCACCTTCACATAACAGTTCGAGGTGTACATACTTTTTTACCAGATTGTGTATACCTAGTACGCGCCTTACTTAATTCTTTCTAAATTTCCCTCAGTGTTTTAACCGTAGTTGAAATAAGCGCCGCTCCTACAACTAAAAAAACAGCGAAAATTAAAGAAGCGCCGCGGCGCTTAATCGACCTGACGGTATTTACTTTTATAGCTAGACAAGTTAAAACGTTACCAATGATAAATAGCTTTACACGAAAGAAATAATTTAAATGGATTAAAATATAACATGGTTAAAAATACCAATTCATACTGGTAGGAGGCGAACCAGCTGGCTATTTTGCAAGCGCAGCCAACGATTTGAGCTCAGGACTACCGTGAACAAATCCAGCAGCTGAGTTATTGCTGAATTATTTAGGACTGACCTTGATTTTTTTATCATGTGTGATGGTAAGGGTCCGAGTATTCTCTCCATCATCGCAAGATGTTCTCTGTTCTCGTGAGTCTAAAATAACATGCTTTTGTTATGAAATATTGCATTTATGGTGACCAAGTTTATGATGTCTAAAGTCAAAAGCACTGGATAAAGGCCCTCCTATTTAAGGCAAAGCAATTTAACTGGCAATTAAATAAAGACACAAGTTGCAGAAACATAATACCTTAAATATTACTTTTGCCTCAATTTTGATACTAGCCTGTGAGCCTCGTCAGCAGAGCACCACAAAGAGTTTGCTTGCAGGCTATTTTGATACAGGTTGTCCAATCCAATGGAAAATGACTTTCAACTTGATAATAGAAATCTGGACTTATCTTATTTACTTATTTATTTTAATGCAGGGTTCACACCAATTTTATTCCTTACAAGTATACCATAAAATTCTGAAAATAAGCCCCTCCATGTATAAGCCCCCCGGACCGGTAACGCAAAAAAACCTCCATTAAATTGCCCCTCCAAATACAAGACCCCCGGGAGCTTGTACTTGGAAAATTGCCCTCAAATTACAAAGTAAAACAAAGCAAAAATGGTAAATTTACTTCCAACTATAAGGCTAGCCCAATCGATTTAGAAACGCAAATTTCCCTATGTAGATAAGCCCCTCTGAATATAAGCCCCTCCAAAAATAAGCCTCTCAAAAAGGGCCTTTGAAAAATATAAGCCCCGGGGCTTATTTTCGGAATTTTACGGCATTTGTTTTCTTCCAAACAACAAAGTGTAAAATACTGACCTGAAACAGTGTGAAGCCTGTGTAAAGCTCAAACATGATGCATCCGATACTCCACATATCGCAGGGCTGAGACCAGCCAAGTTCTAAAAAAAAAAAAAGATTACCGTATTTCTTCACCTATAAGCCGATCTCGGCTATAAGCCGAGACCCTGACTTTCAGGGTCTTTACGCTAGACTCAAGCTGCCCAAAAAAAAAGGTAAAACCATCGGCTATAAGCCGAGAGCGAAATTATTGATTGTAACTGGCCATTTGAGCAAGCGAACCTCACGGAAAACATAAGAAATTGACTCACTAAACACAAAACCTAATGAATTACAATAAACACAAAAGAAAAAAAGCGAACCAATCAAGAGATATGAATATCAATTGATCCAACGAACTGTATAAATACTACCACGCGACAACAGATTAACCACAACAACAATAATAATCTCAGTTAAACGTTTCAAAGTATCAATCGATCGCTGTTACTTTTTATCATCATGCCTAAAGCACGCCGTTCCTCGTATAGTATGGCTTTCAAGATAAAAGTTATCGCGGAAGCTGAAGCGGTAGAAAACAACTCGGAAATCGCTCGAGAATATGGACTAAGCGAGTCCATGGTACGACGCTGGAGAAGAGACCAGGCGACTATTCTTTCCGGAGAGCTGAAGATGTCTGCAAAACGTGCGACGAAAGGCCGTTTCACTCCGAAATATCCCGAACTAGCCCAGCAAGTGATGGAGTGGTTTTCACAGCAAAGAGAACAAGGTTGGTATTTACTTTTTTGTCTGAGATTTTAAGAGTTTTTGAAGAGTTGAATGATATCGTCTTTCAGTGCGTGGGAAACAGAGACTTTGATTGGTCAGAAATATGTTGTTGTCATGACAATTTCATAACATGTCACGAAAAGAATGCTGCAGTCACGAATCTACGGTTATCTCGCAGCAAAATAAGATTGTTATTTTATTTTTCGTAGGTATTGCTGTGAGTGGATTGATGCTTCGCCTTAAAGCTAAAGAGCTCTCCGATGATCCTGCTTTCAAAGCTTCCCGTGGATGGTACGAGAAATGGAAACGACGCCACTCGGTCAGCATGCGAACCAAAACAACTCTGGCCCAGCGATTGCCCGCCGATCTCGAAGAGAACATTGTGCGGTTTCATCGCTTCGTCATTGCAGCAAGAAGACGCGCCGACTACCCTTTATCCTGCATCTACAACATGGATGAGACACCCATGCGTTTTGAGCTGCCATCGAACCGAACACTGGGGGGTAAAGTTATTCAGCAACTGTATATTTTTAAAATGTAAAACCCTCGGCTATAAGCCGAACCCCGTTCTCCGTGAAAAATCTCCCAAAATTTTGGGTCGAAAACTGAAAAAATCGCTCGGCTTATAGGTGAAGAAATACGGTAGACTAACTTCACCAAAGATACTCTCAAGGAAGTTAAAATCTAGTATTAAAGTACATCTTCTGCATAAATGTAGCTCAGCCAAAGGTGAACAGAATGGTAAATAACATCAATTTACTCATGTAAATTTTATACAGCACTCATCTTTTTCTAATCTCTTTTATGATGGAGTCTTCTAATGTGATTCCTACTTTTGGGCTAGGATGAAATCCAGTGATGTGACATTTCAAATTCTCTTCGCTAGTATTTTCACATTATTCTACTTGTTTTTCAGCATTAAATGCACAATGAAATTGAGAAATTTTGGTTGAATTTAACTTGGCCACTTCTGAGGTGGAAAGAATTGGACACGATTAGAGTCCATTATTAATCATTGTGAAGGTTGGTCAACCTGGCAAATACCAACCTTCACATCATAAACCCATGTACTGTTAAGGCAAGCCAAGATTCACTGCACTAAGTAATTATTCAAATGGGACAATAATTCTGACAAAGTTCTAAAACTCTCTACAAGGAACAAGCCAGTGCAGAACTCACTCACCAAGAACGACTTCAGGTGCACGGTAATGCCTTGTTGAAACTACAGTACTATGGTGCTCATGATCAAATGTTGCTGATCCAAAATCAATGAGCCTCATATCTGAACTTTTCACTATCCGCTCATCTCTTTTCTGTAGGGAGAACAGAGCAGATAAGTTCAATACTAAAAAAACATTAATGTAAAAAACCCCGAGAAGGCACAGGTAAGATTTTTTTTTCACTGCTCATAATGTGGGATTTTTCATCAACTCAGAATGGTAACCATTCTTAAATTTGCTTGTTTGCTTTTCTTTTCTGCTGATGCTTTTTAAACGTGGCTAAATGTAATTTAGGCTAAGTTAAACATGAAACAATGATGACCAGCAGTTTTCCTGAGTTTTCCCACTGAGTTGGTGTGAGGGGTGGCTGATGGTTGTGTGCAGGGGTGTTGCATGAGTACAGCCGGGCTTCAGACGTCAAGTCATTCTGCATTCTGCTTCTTGCCAAGTTCTAACTTATATGATCCCCAGCTTGGCATGGAACGTATGTGGTAAGAAACTTAGTTTTCAATGTTTTTTTAGTGTGACCATCCCTGCCAGTTGCCGCTCACAAGGTTGTCATGGATACCTAATGCTGTTGACTCGGCTTGTCTGGTGGCTCCACCTTCCTTCATCAAGCACCATTCCCCAAGATCATCTATTGTTGATGAGTTTAACAAGATTTTATGCTACATATACATAGTACGTCCCACGTTATAGCAGCAAGGGCGCAATAATGCAAACAATAATTTACAAACCAGTCTTGAATTGTAGGTAACATTGCAGTCAGAGTTCACAAACAGCATGTTCTCTGGCTTGAGATCAGTATGGCTCAATTTCATGTCATGAAGAACTGAAATTGAAATAATCAAAGTGTTACAAATAACACAGAGAACAAACAGAAAAGGAACTCATGTGAACATAAATCTGACATTATCAGAAGTCGTTAGCGGCTTTTCAAGCTAACCCATTAATAACCGCTTTGTACTAAACAAAAAGACACCTTCATAAAGGGAAAGCGTACATGTATTTACTTGCAGAAAAAGTACATTAAGAGGAAAGCAGCTAATATATCTGTATGTCCTTACATTTAACAGCCACAATAAGTTGATGAGAAATGTGCCTGACTTGATCCACAGGGTAGGGTTCATAGTTGTTGTCCTTCTAAAACAGAGAATTAGACAAAATAAAAGAAAGTTACAGTTGTATATTCACCGCGAGAAAAAAAGCAATTAAAAGGATAAAAAGAGCAATTAAGTCACTAACCATAAAATCAAACACACTTAATCCCATCTTCTCAAATACAAGGCACATGTGGCCATAGTGGTTGAACCAATCAAGCAACGTCACACAAAGGCTGAAAAAACAATGATGACAATAAAAAATCATTACAGGATGAGGCAGAGTGTGATGTAAAAAACTGTGCAATCAAGTGGGTACAGATGCCGGATTAAGTCAACTGGATGGTAAATTAATGTTACCAATACCTCAAGGTTTTTTATAAAAATAATGACTTCTGCCATTCCCTAACACATCTGTTAGTAATTCATGGTTGTTTGTTTGCATTGAACATTCAGAGAGGTTTTTACATACCTCTAGAGTGTTATTGCTGTGTTATTGGAGGGAATTTAACACCAAACTAGAGGTTTACTATTGCTATCTAATTAGTGTTGCTCTTAAATAATAAGCACCCATCCTCAGGATTATTTAACATCCATGTAGCCAGAACAAGAGCGATTAGAATTAGCAGATTCACCTGTCATGGAATTAAAATCTAAACAATACCAATACCTCCTTCCATTTCTATCTCTCTGCTGGATTTTTTCCAGAACTTTGATCTCTAACTTGGCAGCTTCTCTGAAAAAATAAATTCAAAAAAAATAGATTCAAGGCAGGAATAACTACTCAGAACATATAATACGCAACAATTTAAGAGGTACCTGGAAAAAGCCCTAAGTCACCTTCATGATATATAACATATTAATAACACAGCTAGATTCTCATTTCAAATTTCCTTATATTTTGTTCATGAACAAAGAGAGAATTTGACATTACAGCGAGGATAATTCAGGGCCTATGTTATTCCAGACATCCGTTTTTTGCAAAACATGACAAGGGTGGCCCAGGCTAAAATCCTGGATGTGATGCCACCTGTGGTTTGAGTTGGCTATTGGTTTTAGCCCATGCTCCAAAAGGTTTTTTGTGTACTCCAGTTTTCCTCTATCCCAAAAACCAACATTTCCAAATCCCAATTTGATCAAGAAGGGTAGAAAAAGAAGGGTCATTCCATAGTAATTTGGACAAATAAATTTCAAAAATCAAAATCGTTTGTTTCACTCAGATTATTGACAAATTGAAAATATATTAGTTATAGTTTATGAAAATGATAAACAATGTTTGTTGCCAGTTGTTGTTTATGCATAAATTATCATTAATTACAATTCACAGTGACAAAGCTGTTCGGAGGGGAAAGTTAATGTGTTGCTGGTAACTTAAAAATAAATGAGGTGGTGCTATCTTTAAATTATTATTTGCTGTTTATTTCTTTGTTTATTTATTTATCTACCAACCTGTATTTTTCAACATTTTTAATTACTTTCACAGCAACATATGTGTTGGTTTTCCTACGAAAGAGAGCAGAAAATTCCCATGGATCAATACATTTTGGTTCCTCTTATTCTTGAAGGTACAAACTGCTTAATATTATTACACTAGAAAGTCTATCTAAAGTAATAGAGAGTGACTTGGTTTAGCACTTCTTAATATTGTGTTCTTTCACCTTTACAAAACAAGCAGGTTACTCAGAATAACCAGTATTCTTAAGCCTTTCATACAGCAACATTTATGAGTACCAGAATAAATCCATATGCCCTGGGGATTTTGCAAAAAAAAAAAACAGTGGCTATTCGTACGAGGACCCATACACTGACATGTACTTGCTATGCATACGGGATTAAGTCTTAAGTTTAGTTTGTAGTGTTAACCACTACACAATAGAGTATTTGCTGCTGAAAGAAGTTTGATTTTAGGGCTAGAACTATAACCCTAAATAGAAGCTAACTGTTTCGAGTTAGTGCTTAATCCTAATCAGTATGGTCAGTGCTTAGCCCTAATCACTATCTTTGTTGCTTAACCCTAATCAGTATTGTCAGTACTTAACCCTAATCAATTTAGTCAGAATCCTGTATGAATAGCAAATACAAGTCGATGTATGTAAATAGCCCCTAGGAAAAAAAACCACTGTTGGAAGCTAGACAGGCAATTTTCTAGTAACCACTTAGCCAAAAATAATCTAAACTACTCTAATGTAAAGTAAGCAATAGATAGTGAGCAAAACGAGCATGATTACCTTCTATCATTGCATTACTCCCCCCACCCCTACTCCTCACAAACCCCTCCTTTTTTTACTTTGACACAAACATGCAAATCAGTTAAGGTAGAAAACAGAACTTACCTGTCAAAACAATCAAGAACTTTTCCAAATGTTCCTTCACCTAATAAACTGTTTATCTCATCTGAAAATAACAAAATCAAAAGTTACAAGCCAAGTTCCCGTCTACATGTAGCTAAGAAACTTATAGCTAAAACAGCAAATCAGTTAAGATATGAACTTTTTTACTTGAATACTAATAATGCAATACAACATAATAGGATAATTATTATTTCAAGTCAAATAATGAAAACAGTCAGCTCAGATAGAAGCTAACAAAAATTGCCAGGAATTAATTTATGTCAAGTTCTGATAATAATTATTCCACATTAACTACTTTTAAGGGCATAAGCACCAAACAGAGGTACAATTACAGAAAACACAAGTTATCAAATAAAAAGTGTATTCTAAGATGCCATCGATGACCAAAGGCTTAGTAGAATTTAAACTACTATTTTAGAAAAAGAATAAGTCCTGATTTAATGACGTATTAGTAACATGTATCTACCAGCTACTGTATGAAACAAGAAAAATTAGTACATCTGGAGTTCAGCATGTCGCCATGACGAAATATCAGGTGGCCGTCCTCGTCATCCTTGACGCCTGACAAGCCTCTGCTTGTATCGTCTTCATACGCTGGCTTCTGTACCGGCCGGGTAATTCATCCATATGACATGAGCAATTCATTCATTCATAGACATATTTCAGCGGAGGCACAGGTTCAATTCATTGCATCATAATTTCATGTTGCGTCAGCGTGATCATGTCCACAGTTCCGCCCCGTTTTCAAACATATAGAAAATAGCAAAATATACACACACAGGTAGCACGTGAGTTTTATTCATTAAACATTGTTCGAGCAGTTTTTGATTGACTGTCAAATAGAGTTTAACCCTTTGAGCTGCACTGCAAATATACAATCTTTATATGCGTTTATACTTTGTGCGTTACTTTTATGGGACCATCACTTTATAGAGGAAAAAATTAACAGAATGCAGGAGCAAGATGACAAGTTTATGCAACAACACATGATAAATTTACATGCCAAATGTAGAGTGTAGAACGAGAAAAAACATCTTTGGTCATTTTTAGTTATTTTCTATAAGTCCTCTCTTGAATCTACCGTAAATTGAGTAAAATCTGAAAAAATACTAAGAAATGTCCCGTCTGTGATATTCACTGTTCATGGCTAAAGGATGCATTCAGAAATAACCAGTATTTTCATATTTTTTATTCTTTGTTACATTGAACTCATCATTTTTCTTGTGACTTGTTTTCCTCTTTAGAGTGACGGTCCCCTAAAGGTAACGAAAGCCAAACAAATTGTGCCATTATTACTTTCTTTTTTCCATAGCCTTAACAATAGATCTAAAAAACCAACATGTGAGAAATCCCAGAGTTATAGCAAAACATCTTTGAGTTTGATTGGTTTGGTAGTATATTGATCTCACTCAAATTATCACCAAATTGTAGAGTTTACCAAGTAGTAATGGAAGCATAATCTTTATGTAAATTCATGTAGCAAATGAAAAAATGGTGTTAGAAAGCCACAACTGCTAAATTGTAATTCCTTAGGGGCTGTAGTATATAAATACTAGCAGACAGTTGTTTCAATTAATTTACTTTGGTGTATGATTTATTCTGATAACCTCTTTCACTGACCAGAATTTGTATCAAAAAGGAACAATATTATTATAATCACATTGGGGCTTAGAGCGTTGACCCTTTAAGTTCCAATATCCACATACAAATTCTCCAAACTGGTCTCCATACATTTCCTTAAAGAATGAGTTAAGAGAATTTGATAAAAGATCAAGGTATTTTCTCTTTGGTGATCATTTTATTGATTCTCATAACCTAATCTCTTAACAATGGATTGGATTGTATGGATTGTTAGGAGAATATTGATGTTGGTCACCATTAGAACTTAAAGGGTTAAAACTGGATAGGGATTAATGAAAAGTGTTAACTGCAAAAGCTGTAAAACTGTCTGCAAATTGACGTTTGAAATTGTTTAATTTGATGCAGGCAGTTGTGGTAACTTACTCTATTTGACAGTCATTGCAAAACTATGCCCATTTCTAACATCTGATTGGTTGACTTCAAAGAATCTACAAAAGTTAGTTTCTTTAAGTTCAATTTCTATTTGTGTGTACATATCCATGCGGAGTTTTAATAATTTGAACCTTGATGGATGCAACCCTTAAGAGGTACACCCCAGTACACAATCTCAATAAACAGAGCAATAATTCTCATACTGTTGCAAATGAAAGCAAAAAATTAAACAGCATAAAGGAAAACCTCTAAACAAATTAATTGACTCTCCTTGATGCTGATAATATTATTACACAGTCCTCGAAACCATCACAGTCTCCGAATTGACTTACAGTTTTTTTAAATGTAAACAGACCTCCCACAATGGCATTCATATAACAGGGGAAAAGACGGATTTTGTTGGCATTCTAGGTGAGATTTCTACACCGAACCCCGCCATAATATTAGTATGTACGTACATGATTAGCTTACTATTTCTCACAGAGAAAGAAACTCCGCGTGGAAAAAAATTCTAAAATGGGGATGAGGGGAAATATGGCCCTTAAGTTTTAATAAATGCAAATCTATAAGTTATTTTTGCTTTATTGACCATTATTTTCTTATCAATATGAGCAACCGAACGTAACGTCCACCACGTGGTGTTCATTTCAAGAGAAACCGACAACGGTGGTGATGGGTCACGTCACGACAACTTTGAAATCCACTGCGATTCGCGATCTCTCTACAAGAAACTCGCACTTTTTTTACATTAATTCGTAAAGTTGGCATTTGACGTTTAGCAACACGTTTAAATCCGAGAAACGTTTTAAGCTCTGTGAAATTCAATTCATCCCCAGAGTGTGTACGAAGTTTACTAGGTATCAAGGTATGAGGGTCCTTGATACCAAATTTATAGCGAAATACCGATTGAATAAAAAGACCGGAAAAGACAACTAATATCGCCTCTTACCGTAGAAACAGCAGTAGGTTCATTGCGATGTTTCTGTCGTCTCAACTTTCGATCACTGCGTCGCGTACTATGACTTCGGTTTCTGGAAGAATGGCGATGACGTCTCCTTCGATCTCGACTACGACTCCTCGAACTGTAATGTTTGACATGGCGACTTTCTGGGGCAGGACTATATTCCCTGTCAACACATCTATGCTTAGAGTAGTAAGTTACCGAATTTTCGTCTCCTGAGCTAAGAGAGCGCTTTCTCCGAGACGTTCTCGGCATTTTTATTCAGTGATTGCAACCTTTTGCGATACGTCTAAAGAAATGGCGCCGAAAGAAGTTAATTAGCATAAAAAACCGGATAAACAGGTTTGGGTATGATGTCATCAATATCACGTGGTTGTTATTCAATTCAAAATGGCGGCTATTAGAGGTGCTTCTTTGAAACAAGTAGCAAAAGTCACCGTTTCGTTTTGTCCTTTTGACCCTATGACAGCAACAGCAAGGTAAAGTTGAAGAGGTTATGAATTATTTTCCGACTAAGAAAAAAACTTGCACTATTTCTTGATAGATGGCCTATTACTTATAGACCCAGTCCAGTCCCCCTGCAACCAGGTTAATATTTTCACATTATTTTTCCCTTTCGAGTGCAGAGGTTGCCTTCTTTCTTTTGGCACATTATCACCACTTATAAAGTAACAGCGCAAGTTCATGAGAAAAATAGACCATTTTGAATAATTTTCAATGAGTAAAAAAAAATAATAGTAACACTACACATTTCAAGTGGTACTTGTAGCCAGTGTGGAGCCCTAATGGGGTAAAATTCCAACAATTAGCGACACGGCCTTGAAACAGTGACATAAGACAGTTGAAATAGCAGCAAAAGACATGAAGGTGGGATGAGACTATTAAAACTCCGACAGTGATGAGGAAAATCTCACTGACAGCATGCAGGATGGCCTTCTTTTCAATGGATCGCATTATACTCACGTAGCCAGCATCTATGCAAATTTATTGGAACAAAAGAAAGCATTTGCATAAGAAAAGAGTTCAACTCGCACACGATTGGTTTGGGACACAACATGGCCACAGTTTCATTGTTTTGGGACACCAATATGGCCACCATGACGTCATGTGAAAACAGTCTATACAAAACATGACTACTTTTGAAATTCAGACCAGGGACATCCCCCTCCCCTTCCCTAACAAGGCCTTATCAATGATATTTTGCTGTAGAACAGTCAACTGTAGTCAAACTAAAATAATACAGACACTGAGGAGACCATAGTGAGTGTCTGTATTAACAGGGTGTCCCTATTAAGTGGGTTGAATTTAGAGAAAATGTAAGGGTTTCTTTCCCCAGGGACACAGCAAACTGTCTGTGATAATGAGGTGTACTAGAAGTGGGTGTCCATAAAGTGGGGTTTTGACTGTAGTGCCAACCGTGCACTCAGGACTAGCTCAGTTTGTAGAATGCTTGACTGCAGAGCAGGATGTCGTAGGTATCATTCGCAGGGCAGGACCAATGCTCAGGATCTTTCAAATAACTGAGAAATGAAGGCACTGTTTTTACCTTGTAAATGGCAAGACCGTTGAATGACTTGGATGACCACATGTGAAGTGACAGTCCCATCTCCAGTAGTAGATGTAAAAATAGTGTCCTCAGTTAGTACTTCTGTGGTAATTACATAATTTGCTAATATTATACATGCTTCTGGTATGAGCATCTCTTGGAAGGTGTAAAGTGCAGGTGTAACTAAAGCATCGCGTAAAATCCTTGCCCTAATCCTTACACCTTCAGTTGCTCCCTCACTGGCACCTGTAAATTAAACCTAGCAGTTTTAGACCCTGTTTACGTGGAGTGGGGGACCCCGGTCTAGTGGGGTAAGTTTCTTTTGTTTTGTGTCCCCCAGAGCGTGAAAACAAAAGAAACTTACCCCACTAGACCGGGGTCCCCCACTCCATGTAAACAGGCCCTTAATCTGTGTTGTGTGGTTCCCTGCATTTTTCAATTTTTTTTTCATTTGCAATTTTTAGGGAATTTCTTAGAAGAGTTTCAAGTAAAGGTATGAGGGACTCCAACGCTAAATGTGAAATTATATCAGATATCAAGAACGATGGATCAGAGCCAGTGGTGCAGGTTGTTTTCAGTAAGTGGGGAACAATAATGTATGCCTTGCAGGAAAAAAAAACCTGGACTCTTGTTTAATAGCAGTTCATGATTTTATTTGTCGTGTTTTACTCCTGTCCTGTCATATTTTCTCTGAGGAAAAACTCATATAGGAATGTACTAAACACTAATAAATTTATACAGCTAGAGAGGTTTTATTTGTTTGGTCTCACTATAGTATTTCATTTACAGCTGACTAAACAATAGCCCAGTTTTTATATGTCAGGAAAATCCCAGACAATGGGGGATTTTACTGTTTCCTGACCATCCCAGATTTTGCCAACTAATGAAAACTCCAAATCCTAGATATCCCTGATCATCTGGGATGGTCAGGGACAAATCTGGAGAATTGGGGAGCATTTCTATTTTCCTGGCATGTCCCAGGTTTCTGCAATGGTCGGCAATCATTTCCAACAAATGAAAACTCAAATTTGTACTGTGGGAGACGTGGCGATGGGTTTCGCTCATTACCAATCCTCTAAATTGCTGGCCTCCAACATTCCCCTTATATCGGGAGAATCTGGAGCAGACCCCTTGTGTTATCCAGTATATCAGCAAAATCTGGAATGGTTGGCAAAAACTAAAATCCCTGATCATCTGGGATTTTCCCAAAATTTTGAAAACCTGACATAAGACAGTTATGTCACATGTCTTCAAAATATTTTTGTTATTTTGAGTATCTGAGAAGTGCCTATAAAAAAAAGCTAGATTTGTTTTATAAGTTAGTACGCTCTGCAGCATCGAGTGGTGCATTTTTCCTCAGATCAGTAGGGTACACCAGCATAACAGTCAGAAATACTGTCAGCTTTCAGATGTCTATCATAACACAGTTATTTCATTTGTTAACAGATGACAAAGACACCCTGACCATGAAAACTAACAGCCTCAAACTTATGGACATGTTAGCAATGTTCAACAGAAGGTGTAGGGAGAAGGAAGTTAAATAGATGACTCATCTGAGCATTTGAGCATCTGAGCATGCATGCACAAGGTAAAGAAACGCTTTGTACAACTTGCCATCTTAGGTCTGGTTCAAATGTCGCATTTCACGTTTCACATTTCATCTTATAGAGGTCTCTGTGAAGAGAGACTTGACTTTATTCACCAAAGGTAACCTATGTCAGGGGCAATCCAGGAGTTCGACTTTTTCAGGGGGTGGGGGGATAAAGTCCATCAGGTTCCAGCTTAGAACTAAGGGCGCTTTACATTTGTCAGAACTGACTCGCCAACCCTTACCGCCATAATGAGAATTTCACTATTAATCAAAACTATCCAGCCAGATCGGTCAAATGCTGTGAAATAGTGTGTAGGAAGGAGATGGATTTTCAGCAAAAACCCTTGGAAAAAGCCGATTTATAGCCAAAATGACTGGTTCAGCTATGATGCGGCCGGCCAGTTCTCAGAAATGGAAAGCGCCCTTGGTTTATTTATAAAAGAAGCTAGGAGTAAGCAAGAGTATGTATTTTTGACCTAACAAAAATAATAATATTATTATAATTGTGTGGATTTAATAATCTACAGGATCATGTGGAAAGCACAAGACAGTGGGAAGAAATTGACAGACTGGAAAAAATCAAGCAGGAAAAGAGAGTGGTACACAGTCATTTGTTATACAGAGATAACATCAGATCTATCCTAGTACACCAGCAAGTTGCCAGTTGGCGTATCATTGGAATGAACTTACAAGAAAAAAATTTGAGCCTGATAAAAATACTGCATATTAAAAGGCAACATATACACACAGAGGCATCTATTTCATGGAATTGGGCCTTCCTTGGGTGATTTTATTCGTTCATCTGTCATGGATAAGTTTTCTTAACCACAAGGAATCTACAACTAAAAGATACTAAAATTACTTGTTTTTTTTTATTTCTTCTCCCTGTCTATCTATAATATTTCCGATGTTACAGTTTTCTTGTCAAAGTAAGCTCTCTCTTGAATTTCCTAGTGCTGTCATAAAATGAGGCAAAAGAGTACATGATGAATGACCTGTTATGAAATAGAACGTTAAATACAGAAAACAATTTTTTGTTTTTTCTAATGCCATTAATGTTTTGTATATACAATATTTAAGAATTGTGCAGTTTCTTTGTCTGCTTGAAGTGTTTAAAAGACAAATAAAATATACAAAATTAATTATTTTAAAATCAATCGTTGGTCTTCCTTTCACACGACATTTGCCTCTCAAAACCTGTAAGAGATTTAAAACAGAAGTCAACATAATAAGGAAAAAGAATATAATATGAGGATGAAAAGTGCTAACTTAATTTCACTGGACATATCTGTTTTGGCAGTTCTGTACTCATTACTGTGAAACTCAGGAAACTGTTAATGCCAGCAATCTTTCTTGAATTTTTTTGTACTGTAAGTTACTGCTAATTTGTGGCTTGCCTGCAAGATCTTTATCATGATTGGGCACAATACTATAAAAATCCCTGAGATATTCCAGGTGTTCACAGTCTTTACAGTCAAACCAGGTCAAGCGTTCCCGTCGCTAACAAACTAATGAATTCATTAATGGAAAAATGATTTCGTTTGTTGATTCAATAATCCATTCATAAAATGAATAATCCAACGGTCAAATTGTACCTCGATTCAATAATCAAATGTTGATTTGGTTTATGAACAAAATCTACCTGTTCTTTATTCTTGTCTGTTGTGTTCAATCGTATTTGCTTCCCTTTTCCTGCCGTTTACGATTGCGTTTTTCATTGCCTTTAATCAAAATAACAGCTAGATAGACAGACCGCAAACGCAAAGAAACGGACAAAGGCCGAGGATCGAAATCCACCAATCACCGCACATACACCGACCTCAGTTTGACCGTCGTGTTTTCTAAGAGGTCAGGCCTAGGTCTGTTGCACTGATTATTGGCAGCAAACTGGCGTACATGTAACAGTTTGTTTGGGTTTGAACTTCAGAACTCGCCAGCACTCGACTCTCAGAAAAAAAAGAGGAAAAAACAAAATTCTGAGGTCAACTTGTGGAAAGTGTAATATTTCAAAAAACAGTAATCGAATCAACATTCGATTATGGAATCGACGCTAAATATGACTATTGGATTGTTCATTTTATGAATGGATTATTGAATCAACAAACGAAATCATTTTTCCGTGAATGAATTCATTAGTTCGTTAGCGACGGGAACGCTTGACCTGGTTTGACTGTAAATTTTGACAGTAATAAAGCACCTATCACAGTATGTTTTAGCAAAGTTAATCCTGCACTTGAAATTGGCATCTGCCAGTTCACTGTAACCATCACTCCCCTTAATATACACTGGATTTATCTTGTCATCTCCTACAACCCTCTTATAATGTTCTGTTATCTATTTTGTGATTACCTTCTCTGGTATTCTGTCTTGATCCCATCTGACTGGCTCTTCCACAGATTAGGATCAGTGTCTCCCTGGGGCACATTTGCTAGCAGCTCCTCTGTGGTTGTTGGTGGTCTGCCATGCTTTTCTCTGATAGAGTTGATGGTGGTGATTGGATATATCTGAGCATGTGATTCCAAATATTTTAACACATACTCATCGGCATCTGTTATTCTAAAGCGATGTTTGAAGATCTGTATGAGGGCACCAATTTGGAAGTCTGCCGGGGTGTAGAATTCAGGATTATCAACAGATGATCCTGGTTTAGTGGCGCGTGTGCGCTCAAGGAATTTCCCACCAATGATTCCGGCATTTCTCACCGGGGGCTCATAGATTGTAAGCATGTCATCTGCCAGGCGGTAATAGATGATGAAGCGTCTATTTTTGTCTTCTGGTCTGAAACTTTCCTGAATAAAGAAAAGAAGCAACTCACATAAGCTCCTTTAAAAGTAACAATATTATTAATACTAAACTAGTTCGAATAATTTTTGACAGCAGGTAACTTGCCATTAGACTCTTAAGTTTTCAAGAACATACTGGAACTTGTAGAGGGATGGATAATGTATATTCAAACCACAGAATCATCTAAGACCAGGATGTTAAAAAACCTCAAGTATAAAGAATATTACAATTTAAAAATTTAAGGTGGCTGAACACAGTTTTGGCAGTTTCTGAGTATAGGTCATTTGTCAAAATGTGGCAAGAGAAAGGTTGCAGCTCACAAGCTGAAACTTGGCAAGTGAAAAATTTACTGATGAAAGAGTTTGACTGACAGGTAAAATTTGATGTTTTCGTAGTTTCCATGGCAACGTGAACGATTAAATACAACCTTAAAATTTCACCGTTACTCAGTTTACATAAAATTCGCTCATTACATTTTCCCATAAACTCGCACACAGCTTACTATAATTAATCATTTCCATTTGAAACTTATTTGACCAAATTTTAACAGAGGGGTTTTTAGATAATCAATAATATAATTCTACCGTAATTATTAAATGTGTTACAAAATTCGTCTGTTCAACTTCCATTTTAAAGTTCTCATCATTTAAAATACGATAAAAGTAAAAATTTTGCCAAATATCACAAAATTTTATAGAGTAGATTTTGAGAAATCGTCGTCTGTGTACCATTGCTATTTTCGCCGCCATGTTTGTTTGTCTAATTTAAAACACGCGCTACCACTGACCACCCGCAAAACTGTGTTCAGCCACCTTAAACAAATGATTTTTATTGGTAGTCGTTAAAGGCAAGTTGTTCCCAATACAAGTACTGGTATTTTGTATTTCACTGTAACTTACAAACTGTGACACAGTAAGATATCCACAAACGATTTGGATGATTGTAACTTACCATGGTCGCAGCATATCGCAGTACTTTGTGATCATTTTCCAGCATTTTGATGAAGTCTTTCTTTGGAGGCTGAGGCACAAGAGACAGGCAGGATTGAAGGCTGTCCTCAAGAGAGCCAAAGCCATTGTATGGTGGAACATCCTAACAAAATAAACCATCAGTAATTGTTAAACACTATAGTACTATTGTCGCGAAAGAACTTGACAAACAGTTTTTCACCCTTAATACGTTTGATTGTTTTGTGCATGAAATGTTACCAATTAGAGAACTAGCATCATCTCTTAAAGTCCAGTCGGACTCAATTTGAGCCAAACTAATTGGCATGTGTAACATTCCAAATTTATCATGTAAATCTTTGGCAAAAATTTTTTTAGGGTTAATTTTTTCTTGCTTAATATTACTAAACCTCTGCTTTCAGCTTAAAAATCAAACGAATTAAAACTGTTAATAAACTTTTCTACTGCCAGTGAGCAGTTTAATAATAAATATAATTACTGACAGGTTTTTGACGTACAAAAAAAGATAATTTAAAATACCTTATTCAACGGTTCTCTTGGTTCTCCTTTCACATCAACAGGATTAGTGTCAGTTATTCCAAAGTTGACCCTATAATAGTTCTTTGTGAATTCATCACAGTCATGAAGAAGGAATCTTCTTCCCAGAATAAAGAGAGTCTTTCCAACCATGAAGTCTCGAGGAGTGAACCAGTCCTTGATTTCATGATCAGATAATTCCAGAACACAGGATGGAAAAGATGCTGAAATATAAGGCAGAAAAATGGGTTATTTACAGCAAAACAATTACTTTTCTTTATTTTGGCTACAAAAGAAGTATCTAGGTTTAGATTTAGGACACGTGCATTTATTGTGTAAACTACACTGACATGGTATTCAAGACATCCCATAAGGGTCAAAGATGTTAAAGTGTTGTGAGATGGGGCCTATGTTATAAATTTCACTTTTCTCTAGATCTATTAGAGAAGACCAAAGTGCCTGATGGCAGGTGCAGATGTGAAATGTCAGCAGCACTTTCTCCTCAGTTACTCTTAATTAAACCTCCAAGGGCCAGTTACTTTATTAAATGGAGTTTAGCCAGTGTTTAACAAAACCACATTCTAAGCCATTTTCAGTTTGCCGAAAGCTTTTATGTAAACACCATTTATCAGCAACAGTTTCATGAAAGCATAGACTAGAAAAGCATTTACCTTCTTAAGATAACTCATTATGAAGTGAGATCTGAAGGTCCAAAGATTTGCTATACCGTGGTCAACCTGTCTTTGTTTAAATAACTGACCCTAAGACTAAGTGTCTGTCTGGCTTGGATTCAAACTCAGGAAAACAGATGTATGTAGCTCTCTGAGCTACAGTTACAGACTATGTACTTACATTCTACATTAGTTCTGTCTTTAGGTAGTCTCTGTCGGCACACCAGAACAGGAAAGGGATCTCTTCCATCATTAGCTGTGTGTACCTCTCTAATTTCCACAGTATCGTTCACCAGATAGTAATGGATAATCTGGAACAAAATAAATAAATGTGGTGAATACAGAAGAAACATGCACTATCAATGCTGAAAATTGTTTTTCTGTCTTTCAAAGGATGCATCAATGTTTTCGCTTAAATGCCCAGTTCAAACGTCAAACTTTTCATGTACTGACCCTAATCCCTTCAATTAAGTACATGAAAATATCCTTCAATATTTGAACCAATTAAGTCAGAACCAAGAATTAAGATCGAGTGGCCTATATGGCAATTTTGACTGTGGAGCAACTTCGTTTATGTGCCAAACTTAATGCATAAATTACTAAAATTTATTTTCATTTGTATAAAGCATTGTAGACCATTGAACATCATGAAAATGAATTGACTAATTAAGTTTGACATTTGAATCAACATCGAACTTGTATCATTTGGGGCCAACCTAATTAATCAGGTATTAAGTTCAATTCATGAAAAGATTGACATTTGAACCGGGCCTAAATTGTTTTTATATCATTACTGAAATTTAGTCCAAGGCAAAACCAGCAGCTGAACTAGTTACATGTAGTGTAAAGTCACAAATGAGAACCAGGCTGAAGAATTGCTTGTACTCACACAGGGTCGCATTTCTCCAAACATACTGTCCCTGTCATCCCACACACAGTAAAATCTTAAAACCTTCCTGTCCAACTCCAGAAACTGTTTCAGTTTGTCAAAGGATGAAGGTGTTTTGTACGTGCGGAGAGGCTGTTTGCGGGATTCAGTGTAAGGGTCTTTCTCTGGCATCACTGGCTGGTTAAGCTCTATCCCCTCACTGGCCAAATATTCCTAAAGAAAAAACTTAGGAAAGTCATCAAGATCGCCTAAGTACCAATACTAAAAGCTTACAGTGTACATGTATACACAAACAAACCTCTCCACAATGGCTACCTTGGGGACAGAAGAAAGTGGCCGTAGTGCAACATGTTTATTGTTCTCAGTTCATGCTTACTATATCCCATAATACATGTAGGAATTAATCATTATTTTAATGTACAGAGATAAAAAAAATAATAAAAAAAAGCTTGAATAATATGTTTTGAATAAAAAATGTTAACATCTGACAAAATGAGCAGGGTTCGTAACATTCGCTATAAGTATTGTAGACAATTTATGCTTACTGCAGTAGTATTATAAATGGAACACAATCAAAGTACGATTGCCGTGATTGATCATTAACGTGCCATATGGATCAAATTTCGTGACCATTCTTGACTTTTTCATGAGTCAGCTGAAAAAACTAGCCGTTGTCGAGAGGTTATTTTGGCAGTTGGAGACACTCCTTAGTGGCTGTTGTAGAGAGGTTTAAACAAGAGTGACCACTGTATGGTCACTGTCCGGCGGGACAAAAAAGTAGCCCTTGTAGAGAGGTGGCAGCGTGCAAAGAAAGTAGTGTCCAGATACCCTGGGGCTATAGTGGATTTTGCTATTGCGCCAGTGAATTCTGTTTTTAAATTGCCCAACAGGCAACTCATCTTTTTTGAGGAATTCAATCAACAGAAGAACTGTGAAATCAATTTTGCTAGTCAAAAAGTTTTTGGGGCTATTTAATTGAAATGACATCTGGGCTAGTAAATGGCAGCTTCAGCTTGCCCAAATGGCAAGCTGTAAAAATGATTTTGTTTGCAGCCTGGGTGGCCATTAGTGGTCAGGTTCAACTGTACATTTTAAAATATATAGGAAGGATGTCATGCTAAGCTGCTTCAAGCCCAAACTTTTCCTTCCTTTAAAGTTATTAGATTGTTGGCGAATGGTACCTCAGAAATTAAACTTAATGGCTCGTGGAAAAGAGGGGTCTTCTTGGTTGCTGCTACGAAGTTACACTGGTAAAGTTGAAGACCCTTCGTAAATCATTGCTGGTTACTTCTTGGCTCAAACAGGGTTGTAAAAATATACATAAGTGATCAAGGTCTGGTATACAAAAGAGATTAAATTTTGGAGTTCAAGCAGCAAGTTTTCACCCGGTAATTTACGGAAAACCCCCCTATAGTACATGGTTGATATATCGGAGTTCAAACAACTAGGTAGATCATGTTACCTTTGTCCAAGCATCACAGTCATAAAGATGAAACACTTTCCCATAAAAAGTCACATTGATCCCAAGGTTTAAGTCTTTCCAGTGCCAGTATTCACCAAGGTCATTCTTTGGTAAACGCTGACGCTTAATAAGTTTTCCTTGAGGAATTCCACTAAAACACAGAGAGAAAAAAGCATTTGTTTACTATGTATCACAAATCGCCATGCTAGACTGAGCTTATAATTCTCCTGTAGGCAATAGCAATTGTTTTCCTGAGGCTATACATAGAAATAATAAGGCTCTGAAGTTGTTCATCAGGGGCAATGAACTGCATGTAATGACACTGTAAAATTGCCTATGCAACAGGCAGTCTGTCTGCAAAACAGTGCCTACGTAAATCCTTGTTCTGTGCCGCCACCTGTATACCAGAATTGAGTATGCGCCATGATTAGTCTGCTAAAAAAGTCATTGTCAGTTGCCATTCAAGTTTTTTTTAGAAGTTGAAGTTCTGGTAATTCTTTAAGTCTGCTGAGGCCCAGGGTTGGGTTGCAAAAAACATCTAAGATTAAGGAATTTTTAACTATTATTTCAAAACAATAGGTTGTTCCAGAACAAAAGTTAAGAGCCCTCAATTTATCTTAAGAAGGTTGTATGCAACCTAGCCCTGAACATGAATTTCGGGTTCCTTCCTGGCAGACATTACTATTGTCTGCAATGCAGGCTATAAAATTGTTGTTCAGGCATAGTTTGTTGAGATCTCAAAAGGTCAGCATTGCTATGGAACTAAATGTAACAGTTTAGTTTAGCAGTCTTAGATTGGCATGTTGGGTAGCTGCAACTTTTGGGTCTGTGGAAGCATTACTTGTTTTTCAGTGTATTTTTAACTGGAATGTGAAATTTTCCCTAAAATGTTCACTTTGAGTAAGGGTCATTTTCATTACCTGTTATTAACTACAGGTTCCACAACTGCAATAGAATCATCCTCCAGGTAATAATACACTTTAACTGGACGAACTCTGTAATATTCATTGGAAGACTCGTGCACAGTTTGCTTGAAATATCCAAAGAAAAGCAAAACTTTCTTATCAAATCCTACATGGGCAGGGACAAAATCCTCTGGAGGTGCTTGAACTTTTTGTCCATAAGTCAGTGAAGGCTTTAAATTTGCAAGTTCGTCGAGCTCTTCCTGTGTCAAGTTGTTCACAGGTATTGGATCTCCGCCGATCCCTATAACAGGGGCTGTTGGCAAGGAATATCCGTTCTTCCATCCAAGTGTTTGAGGTCGATGAAATTTGGTTTTCTGAAAGAATTAAGAGGATCTAACAGTATGAAAACAATTGTGATAAAAGATACGGAGAGCTTACAGAATTAGTCGAAGCTGCTTTAAAAGAAAGAGGACCTCGTAAACCCCAACAATTTAGAAACATTAATAAATACAACGCAAAAGAAATAAGAAAGTAATATTCCCAGCCTATGCATACATGTGGATGTACAGTAATTTTTCCATAAGAACTTCAACACTCATAACAACCAAATATTTCAGAAAATATGCATACCGTAGGATCTGTAAACGAATTTCCTGGGAGAAATGGAAGAGAGGTCATCTTTTCAAGTTAAAATGTTTGTGTAGTTTCCACCGATCAATTCGTAAAGACCTTTTCACTGTCGTTCAAAATTTCTCACTAACAAACATGGCCGCTGTCGTTGCTATTTAGCAACCAGCGTTGCTATGGTTTCTGTTTGAAGACACCTTCCACTCCCGCAACGACTCATGGGATTTAAAGGTAGAACCCAGTGTCGCTCCCACAGGGCACCCACACAAATACTGTAACCCGAATTGAAACGGTTTTTTTTGTTGTTATTTTGATATTAATTAAAATAATTTATCGCATCATGTTGAGATAATATGAACCTTTTCGATATTCTCATACATTTTCTCCAAATTCAAACATTACAATGGTCACACAATTGTGTGGTTTTCCTGTGTTCTTTCCATCAGGCCGCGCTGGCCGTAGTGAAAACGTGGAGGAGCCCATTACTTGAGGAAGCAATACTCTGGTCCAAGAAGTTTTTCTTGAAATTTTTCGTAGAAAGAGCGAGATTTCGCGGCTCGCTCTCTCTTTCGCGACTGGGATCAGGGTAGCTCTGTCTTCGTTGCTTGGTATTTTCAAAGACTGGCCATAATTATAGGTTGAATTTCCACCGTTGATAGCATGGTTGATAGAGCCCAAGCCCGCTCTAGTTTAGTTTACATACAAATCCGAATCTCAATGTCTGTAAAATACAAAACAGGCTTTTGTTTTATAGTTTTGCTTTATTTATTTGAGGTGGTCCAGAATATTTTCTGGTGTCCTGAAGTCCGCCCCATCGGTACGTATGGGCAGGGAATTAAAACTTAACACTCAGAGAACACCATCTGATATCGATTCCTTTTGACCAAAAGTTACTGAATGAAAGCGAAGTTTGTTTTATTCATTTCACACTAGGGTGATTGTTTGCACCCTTCCCCTTGCAATTGTGCTCGTAAACTAGCATAAGTATTAGCAGTATATGTATATTCCTGAAATTATGCCAATAATTACGCTAGTTTTTGTACATTTTGTTTATTTTGACAGTAAAAGCAGAAACTATGCTTATAATTTTCACTTCAGTTGGTAAAAACGCCTCAATAATTATGCAACAAACAAGTGTATGACACTGACATCTTTCCAATTGGCATCTAGAACGTTTACGAGTGCATGATTTATTGTAAATTCAATTCCCTGGCCATCACTGTCTTGCAAAGTATTTGCAGTGATAGATAAATGTAGATAGGGTAAACCACTGGAACAAAAAAACCGCGTGACAATTTTGAAATCTCAACTGGAACGCTTTTGTTCATGCCCCCAACCATAAAAACGCCTGTAAAATTTCGCGACTTTGAGGAACTGTATCTTCGCTCGCTTTAGACATATTGCTTTCACGTATCAGTTGTAACTGACGACCATTCCCGGTTTAAAATGTAACAAATTCAAATCTAACTTGAAACCAATTTTTTTTCTTTTTCGAGACCCGTAGGTTAAGTTCCTAGACTGAACAAAAAGGATTTTTTTAAATTATCATTTTACAAAAAAACCTCGGGCGATGGGAGACCAAACGACTCAGCTTTTTGGGCCTAAGTTCCTATGTACTAATTAAAAGAATGTCTGAGAATTATGCAAAGGGCGCTGAAAGAGACGATATGTATCGTTAAAGTAATTACTTCCGTTCAGAATTGAAGGCAATGATACTTGTCTAGAATTAGTCAAGAGAATTTCGCAAAAGATCAAAGCATTTCCCGTTTGATGATCGCCTAGAAGATTGAAGGGTGCGGCCCCCACTACCCAACTAACTCGTCCCCTCGCCTAACTCCACAAGACGCGCAATATGGATCATCAAACAAAAAAGTACACTGCGAGTCTGCGACAATTAGGGGTTTTCACATGACGTTACCAAAATTCAAACTAAGAAACTATCGATTCTTCTGAGTTTTACTTTCATGAGGTATTACAGCACCTAAAAACCTTTATTTACACAAATTTTTGGTTCCAAAGGGTTTTTCGCTTTGCGATAGAGGACGCTTCCAGGAATTTCCAGGCTTTTGTGTGACGTGGCATTTAGCTGGCGGCAGGCAAAGCTCTTATGGGGGTTAATAATAATAATAATAATAATAATAATAATAATAATAATAATATTGCTCATTTTCTATAAAAATAATCAAATGCGCATTACAAACATTACAATAAAAACAAAAATAAGAACCTGTTTACAGTCACTATGGAATCAAAGACGAAAACTACACTATTTACAATTGGTTATTAGAAAAGTAATTTGCAGAAAAACTATATAAAAATCTAAATATAAACTAATTGTACTAACAAGGGAAAATACAATTCCAAATATCTAGCATATGAATTATCGCACAGACCTGATTCTTGGCGAGGCCTTTTGTATACTTGTCTTCTTTTATTTCCCAGATTCAGGACTTTCTGCATTGATTGGTTTGCATATTTATTTTTGATAGCGCCGCCAATGACAGTGACAGTGAAAACACAAAATAGCCTGCAAATACAGCCTTCTCTCCTTGCTCTACACCGCTAGGACTTTAAAACAGACCAGGGCGTAAGAAGCTAGCTACAACCAGTTGCAAAAGTACTTGAGACACTGTACCGCATTTTGGCTTAAATGGCCTGTCCATGATCTTGTGCTCGTGACCCCCCCTCCACCCCTTTTCAAAGTTGCTAGCAATACAAGACCATGCTCAAAACTTGGAGGAACAACTTTGAATGGGGGGGAGGAGGGGGGTCACTATTTTATCTCACAGACCTGTGACTAGCAGCGATTTGAAGCAAGACAGGTTGTTTTTTCGTGAGAGTGTCTCAACATTTTTGCAACTGGTTGTAGCTTCTTACGCCCTGAAACAGACCCACAAAAAGACACATGCATAAAGACCACACAATTTAATATAAAATTGAGTAATATAAAAGGAATGACACATTTTATAATGACATTAATTCGTAGGTTTAAAAAAGTATTTTCTAGTCTGGAAATTTGGGCCCAAGCTTTGTCCACTGTCCGTACAGGTAATCAAATGAACCAATCAGATCTGGAAACATATACGTGTGGCCACCGTCAAGCGCATGCGCGAGAGCAATAGCTTTCAATTCAATTCTAATTGGTTGGGAAACTGGCGCGATACTTTTTTGGCGAATCACATTACGTAAGAAACCCATGGCAATCACAAAATCCCTTTCAACCCACCGTAAACTTGTATTAGATGACTAAAGATAATAAAAACCTCGTTAAAATTCTTCACTGCTCATTTAATAAACTGGAAATTCCTCATAAAAGTTGCTGGAAAGATATAACTGATTCTTAAACTGCGCAAAAACGGTCATTATTCGATCTACCTTAATGTAGAAAAAATAACTATGCCTTAACTCTCACACACAGGTGGCCGACGAGCAAGATCTCCATTTCTAGAGGCGAGCAAAGCGAGTCGCGCGAGAGCCCTACGCGTGCTGCTCGCACTTGACTTCTCACGACGTCATATTCAAGATGTCTGCATTTAACCACTTCAATGAATATACCTCATGTAATTGTGTGATACTTATAAAAACAGTTGAATAGCATTTGTTAATCAATGATGTACCCAGATAAAAATGTTACATTTTGTCGACAAGAGATCTGGGTACCTAGCATGCGTAGCAGGCGCTTGGAAGTAGGGGCGCAAAAAAGAACTAGCGCGAGAGGGAGACACGCGTGTCTCCCTCCCTTTCGCGCGCCCGTTCTTTCTTGGGCCTGCTATGCAGGCTACTGGGTACCAGATTAAAAAACAATAAGTAAACAAAACTGTCAGCTTACGTTCAAGTTGAAGGTTCTCTGCAGAAAAATAATCTTCAAGAACTCTTTTACTGATAATGTTTGATAAAACACGCACACCGCGAACTGGTTATTTTGATCAAAATAAATAGATCCAGACATGTTCAACAGATAACTGACAAAGACACCGTAAAATTCCGCTTAAAAGCCCTCCCTCCCGCCACTTATACGCCCCTCCGGGTATAGACCCATCTACCTGTAAACAAAATAACACACCCGATTAAGAGCCCCACGAATTAAAGCCGCCTCCGAATCTATTGAAAAGAATATGACTCATCATGATAGTTTGAAAAAACTGCTAGAGCTTGTTACGAAGCGCCATTTATATTCGGGTTGTAAGCCCTCCGAAGATAACCTGTGATCAGGCGTCCTTCCTATGCTCTTTGTAATGGTAGGGCGTTGGCCGACTTTTTCTCTCCCCCCCAAAAATTACGCCCGATCGCAGGTTACTCCTAAGATTCCTTCAAAAACTGGATAAGTCCAAGGCTTATAGGCAGCAGTTTGCGGTATTTTTACTTGTAGAAAACTATTATGGTATTAATACTATTGCTTGTTTATTCTAAATTTTAGATTTATCAATATATTGATGATTTTAATGATTTCTTATTTAATCAGTAGGTTGAGATGTAATGGTTATCTCCTGAACTTCTGGTTCATTGTTCTTGTTCATCTCAGATTCATCAAGGCTGTTAGATCTCTGTCCTATCACTCTCTCCTATGCAATAAAATACCAAAGGTTACAGTAAATGTAAAGTTCCGCAAGTTTAAGCTGACCTCGTCTGCAAGGCCGAAGTCTCAAGCTATTGGGAGGACATGATAGCAGCGTACAGAGGCCCAGACCGGAAACTTAACAGGGGACTGCAAGGTTGTGAATTGTAATGGGGATCTTAAGAAGGCTCTGGGGCAACAACTTCGATGCCATGTTGTGTATTTTAAGGGAGGTTTTGACAAGCCCAGGGAACCTTAACAGTGGATTGCAAGCATTTGAATTTTAATGAAGTCTTGAGAGTTGTTTAAACAAGTCAAGAGGACCTTAACAGTGGACTGCAAGGTTATGTATTTCAATGCCGGCCTTTACAAGGCCCTGGGGACCTAAACCATATACTTCCACGTTGCCCATTTTTGAAGAGATCTTAGACAGGTCCAAGGGATCTTAACAGGGTACTGCTACATGGTGTATTTTCAAGGTCTAAGACAGGCCCAGGGAACCTTGACAGTGGATTGCAAGGTTGTCAGTTTAAATGAGGTCTTGAGAAGGCTTTGGGGTACTTAACAAGGTATATCTTTTAGGGGAACTTAGACGAGCCATTTCATGTTGTGCATTTTTCAGGGGTCCTTTGACAGGCCCTGGGGACCTTAACGGTTGACTGCAAGGTTATGAACTTCAATGCCGGCCTTAAGAAAGCCTTGGGGACTTAAACAAGATACTTCTTAGACAGGCCCAGGGAACCTTAGAACACCACGCATGACTCATGCTTAGGCCCCGACGGATATGATGACTATACTGTACTGGGGATAAAAATAACCCTGCGGGTCACTTTACTGCCTTCTTGCCCTCCTAATGTTGATGCACAAGGTTTTGTGACTTAACTGCAATAAAAAACATTGGGAGGAAGAGGAGACGAGCGAGAAGAAACAGCATTCGGTGGGACTGTCCATACTATTTTTGTCTGATACCATAAACTACTAAGGGTCAATAGAAAGGTGGGCACACTTAAGCAAAATATCGCATACTACTACATTGGGCACATTGACTAGTCCATAACCCAAAGCTGTCCAATCTTTACACCCACAAATCCTCAGAGACTGCAGCTTAGCACAAGATGCTATTTCTTTACTTTGAAAATCCAAGTAGCACTTGTGTCATGGCAAATAACATCAAGTAAGGTGATTGACTGAGGCTGAATCAGTCAATTTAGAAATCCTTAGTATTAATTACAAATACTTGATTCATTCTAATCTTATTGTAGTCAAATTCACACAGTTTTCAAGTCTGAAAAAAGTATTCATTACTTTAAAAAGACTAGTTTAACAACACACAGTTGTGTTAACATTTAGTTGACTAGTGCTGGTATGTCAATATACAGCCTGATGGTTAAATAAGGCCTTCTATTGCCTTGCCAAAATATTGCTCTTCTATTTTATCAATTATAAAGTCATCAAAGGAAGGCCATTCAGTTCAAGACTTATTTGAAGAGGAAAAAGAAAGAAAGCGAAGCTGGCACTGGACGACCTTTATAGGAGTATGTACTGCACTACCATGTGACACTAAATTTTTATGGCTTCTAATTTTTTTGTAATTTACTTTCTTTACAAAACGCCAGTGATAACTCGGGGAAAATGCAACACATGATATCATGGTTATTACAAAAACTGTCACACTAGGGCATTCATCTCAGAAGATGATTGTTATTAAGTGACAGTCACACTGATGCAATGACTTCCCAAAAACGGCAAAAATTAATCCCCAGCAAGAAAAAACAGTCTACAACGTACAATTGCAAAAATCAATGATGCAGAAAAATAAACTCCCCCCAAAAATTTAAGACACATGGTAGGCAGACCAAGAAAGGGGGGTATTACATGTACATCACCATGAGAGCTAGCTTTACTACACTACCTGCAAGTATTCTAAAAGAAAATTGGGTCTACATCCCTGTGGTGGTGTATTGGCAGCCACTGTCTAGTGTGCCCATACATGTATGTGTGGATGGGTAAGAGATGGGGGGGGTAAGAGAGTGTAGTGGCAAGCACTGTCTGGTGTGTGGGTCAGGGTGTGATTTACTGCTTTATTACCAGCAGTCACTTTGTCTTCCTACCACTCTCAATAACATTAATGTCTCATTCCTTAAGTTCCTTACACCTGGAAGAGGTTTAATGGAAAAGTAAAACAGGAACAAAGCCACCATGTCAACATCTCTTTTGGCAAAAATGAAAGTTTCCCCCCTTGATCTGCATATCATTGAAAAGGCACCAGTATACTCTGACAAAAAAATAAAGCTATGCTAAGGGAAAATCTTAAATAGAAAGATGTGCACACCCCAACCCCACTTGTTTATCTTGATTGCCTTTTGATTCTAAGTCAAAAATGGGATCTGACACTTTTGTAAAAAAAAAAACTGCAACTAGCAGCAGCAATTCTGATTCTGATCATTTTTTAATGGTACAGGGTTCATACAAAAAATTACAACCATTTCTAAGGACTTTTGAAGGACATTTCAAGGACCACATTCGATTTTCAAGGACTTTTCAAAACTGTGCGAACCCTGGTGGTCTCTTCTTCGATGAAGCACAAGCTAATCTCCCAAGAAATTAATGAAAATATTACGAAAATCTCCTATCATACACATAATTATTAAATATTGCTATATACTTAAACAATCTATAATAATGGTTGGAGAATTGAGACGTTAGATTAGTTAGGTAAGGGATAAAAGTTAATATCATTTCCATAAAAGTATTTCTATCAAAGTACATGAATCAACAACCTTTGTGAAAAGATAGTTGGAAGGTTAAATCTACCACTTGCATGACAAAAAGTATCATTCTCAATTTTATCAGACAGAAATTTAATTGTTATCATTTTATCTTATTAAGTAGATAAGCTACTTCAAAAGGCATATGTAAAATGGAAATTAGAAAAAACATTTTTGTGGACCAGTTATTTACAAAATCCACTCGGTGATCCAGAGCACTGACTAATCTCTTATTGAGATAACCATCCCAAGAAAGGCACATTACACCAGCAATTATTTACTACCAGTAATCAATCTTCAGGATAGACTGTTGTCATTATCAGGTGAAGCTGGCGTTGCTAGTTTTCCCTTGTTTGAGCTTCCAAGCATCTTAAACTACAGTGAGAGAGCAATATTAGAATATTGGCTGTTAGATGATGAGTAAGGTTTTTAATGGCAGTTTAAATCCTAGGGAACTAACGAATTTTCTCTTGCCTCTTAATACTATCTTAACATGAGGTTTTAAAAGAATATAAATTTTATATTGAGTTGTATTATGCATATCGCGTTTAAAAGAGAATGAAATGAACCTTTTGCTGAAGCAGTTTTGAAGTTCTGTGATAAGTACGGATTTTATAGAGTCTTTTAAAGTTGAATTAGTAAGGACCACACTAACGGCTACGTGAATTAGGGCCCTCATGCCATTAACTCTTGATTAAATGTTAAATTCTCTCTTTGTTTCACAAGTAAATGTAAAGCAGTTTGGAAGGAGAAACATGCCGTTTATCAGAAGTATTTTGACGTTCTTCCTAGCCACTCCTTTTAAAAGATATGCAGAACTTTGACAACCTCACTAAAAAAAAATTGGTCCCTTAACGGAAAATAGTAATCAAGGCAATGGCAACATATTAAGAGTTTGCAACATCATAAATCTTATATTCAATTGTTAAAACCATATACAAATCAACATTCAGTGGTGAAAAGGCTGTTTCATAGGCTAAGCTGCTTAGGCACCTTTTTTTACATTTTTACTACACTGCATTATAGCACGTTAACCAGAAATGGCTCAAGCTTAGAAAGGTGACTAAATCATTTGTATTATTAATTTCCTCTTTATGCAGCAAAGTTGACAGTCTCCACCTGACAATGACACATCTTACAGGTAACCCTTTAAGCCCCAGTGTCCACATACAAATACTCCACACTCATTTCCATACATTTCCTTAAGGAACTAGTTGAGAGAATTTGTTTAAAGACCAAAGCATTTTCACTCAGGTCATCACTTGATTAGTTCTCATAACCTTTTCTGTTCACTATGTGTTAACATTGCAGTGTTCTCCCTAAATTTTAGTTGAGCAGTCAAGGGACCATTCATAGCTGCTAGGGCAAAAAAATACGCACTAGAGGTGCACTTTCCTGGGGGCAGGGGGTAGTGGAGTGTGAGACATGGCCCTACCCTTGTTGGAAATTTAAGAGCCAAGTTCTCTGAAACGTCATTCCCTCATTTTGAGACCTATTTTATGCAAATCGGTTGTTGTAACCTTTACAAAGCAATTTAATGATTGATACCAATAATTTTACTCTGTCTTCAATGTTCTCTTTCCAAAATGCGTGGGCCATAAAAAGAAAAGCTGTGTATACTTTAGTACTTTTCCATATATCCATTCATTTCCTTGTGGAATGCGAGTATCAGATCGGATCACAACTTGTGTATTTCTTAAAGTAGTTCTTTAATTTTGGTAAACCTTTAGGCTGTTGCAGGCGGTAAGAAGTGTTGCTTCAGGCAGTAAATTTACCAGTTACTGCCTGATAAGAAGAACAATGACAATGCTAGATGTTGGCCACACTTGGGACTTAAGCGGGTTAAAATAATAACAATCCACTTCTGCTTGTGCCTTTTCTCTGTCTGGTTGCAATGGAAAAAGCTGTCTTCTGTCACAGAATATTATAATCCTTATATACAGCCACACCCTGCTAAGATGGTCACTTACTTCTACCCGCTACTTCTACAACCTTTATAATACAGCCATCCTCTTTTAACCAGTGACTTAGTAACATTTGCAGACTGTCCCCAGTTATCTTTTTTGCAATTTAACCTCGTTAGTATGACAAGTACAATACTTGATGGGGGCAGTACCACTCAAGACACCACAGATGGAACTAAACTTCTGGCTAAGTCTGTATGTGAAACAGCGCCAAAATTCCTTTTCTGGGCCCTCAACTGTGTACCAGGAATTGAGTATGCACCATAATTGGCCTGTTAATAAAGCCATTGTCAATTTGCCGATTAGGTTGAGGGGAAATTCGAAATGCATTCCTGGCAATTCAATGAGTCAGTTGAGGGCCCAGAGCTGGTATCTTGGCAATGAATTGCAGACGTTACTAACTGAGGTTAGACTATGTTGATGCAGGCTACATTCAAGCTGACAAACAGTAATGCTGAACTATACAAAGTCATTAAAGTGCTTTATGTGATTTCCAGCATACTGATAGATCACACAAGATTCAATTTTACCTGTCATTAGAAATACAATGTAACACCACCTTGTTTAGTAATTTGACCACCAAGTTAACACAATGAAATTTCCTTGACCTAACTAATGGTGTTTACTGACAGGGCCTCTGTAACCTGGAAATTCAGGCACCTCTCCTTGCTCCTCACCGCTAGGGAAGTTTCATTTTTCCTGCGAAACATTCCATACAGCAAGGAGTGAGGAGAGACAGCCATCCGCAAAGAAATGCCAAGCAGAGTAACCGGCCGATACTAACCAAGTAGGTGGCAATTTTCGCTGACAGCCGGCTACTTTTGACAACCCTGATGTACAAGAACTTGCATAGCAATTTATGTTATTTTCACCTGCAAAAAAAACTATTTCTCACCTTTATACTTGAAGAAGCTGAAACCACCCTAGTCTCCAAAGATTGAAACATTGATGAACCCCTTCATGGAACAAACCAGAAAAAAAAAAAAACAGAAATAAAGACCAGAACCTTCTCACTGCACGACACAAACAGCAAACGATTTAGCAGTTTTCATACCTGATTTCTCCAAGTTTCTTGGCTGTTGCTGATCCAACATTTTTTGCAGCAGTTGCTGTCCTTGATCCTGCATCACTTAACATTGTCTTTGTTGCAGCAGCTCCAGTGCTGAGTTTGTTGTACCTGAAAACGCAAATGGACCAAAATCACTAAGGATTAGACACACCAAACTTATACATGGGTAGTTGACAAAAATTCACCTGTTACAATTACTGGTATTAATACTGATTAGCCTGTGAATGCAGCCATCTTAAAAAACAAAACAAAAAAACTCCTGCATGTAAGAACCCCTAGACACAGGAACCCCTACATGTAAGACCTCCTGGCTGTAAGACCCGTGGATGTAAGACCTCCTGGCTGTAAGACCCCTGGATGTAAGACCCCTGAATATAAGAACCCCTAGAGGTAAGACCCCACGGCCCAGTTGTTCGAAGGCCAATTAATGCCAACTCAGGGTTAAATTTTAACCTGGTTTTTTTTTCTTTTGTTCAAAAGCATTTTCCTGGATAACTTTCTCTCTTCTTTTTAGAGCATCTAATCATAAAATTGTAGGGAAAAGGTATAAAACTGAATTTGCTTTTTAAGCTTTACTATCTGAAATCAAATTTTGCACTAACCCTGGGTTAACTTAACCCTGTTTTGAACAACCCGGCCCAGGAGATAAGAACCCATGGCTGTAAGAACACTGGATGTAAGAGCCCCTTGTAGGAACTCCCGAACATAAGAATATCTGAAATTAAGGCAGCCCTGATAGAAAGCTTGGGTGCTTACCATTTGACAGAAAAAACCGGTTGGGGTGTCGAAAGCATAATGGTAAGCGATTTGACAGTTTACCGTAGAAATGCCACATCCGTTACAGTTTGAATCCAAAAAAGGGCGAATTTGTGTAGCGTGAGTCTGGAACCGGGAAGGAACCAAGAAATTGGTTAATGGTAAACAACATTCCATTTGGTTCGTACCAACCGGAATGAATGGACTACCTCAAAATGTACTCCTCAATTTTTGGTTGGAATTTCCGAAAAGTGACCTTACCATTTACCTTCCATCCAGAATTTCCAAAATTTTCTGTCAAATGGTAAGCACCCCTTATTTATGCTCAAAATGTATACCTATTTTACAACATTTACACCTACACCAGAGCTGGAACTTGAAACTAGAACTACAGAACTTACGCTTGTGAGTGGACAATTTTGTCATTCAAATCTTTAAATGTGTCAGAAGTTTTTTGATACCTGTGAAGTAACAGGAAAGAGAAAAAGCTCTTAACTTTGTAAGCACAACATTGAATTAGATTGCTGTATACCATAAGGGCTGTCGCTTTCTAGTGACCCTTTACCATTGTAAGGATTAGAGCAACAACAACAACAACAACAACAACAACAACAACAACAACAACAAACAACAACAAACAAACAAACAACAACAACAACGACAACAACAACAACATCTTTATTTAGAGTTTAAAGTACTGCTACTCGAAAAAAAAAATCCAAACTCTATTTTTTCAAAATGACTAAAAGAAAAGGACTGTACATGAGAGTGTAAGGAATCTTGCGCTTTTATCTATAGTGTTTGTACGTTTGCCATGTTTTTAGTTCTTTTCCTGTTCCTACCTTTAGTGCAGTTTTTTGGTTCATTTGTCATTTATTGTTTGCGCATCTTTGTTCTTCGTGTCAAGCTTTTTTTGCATATAGTATAATTATTTAGCTTCGATTGCTATTTTCGTGTAAATTCTTGGTTGTACTTCACTGGTCCAGTTTACATCTTTTCATTTTTGGTCTTTGCTCGTCCTAGAGTGTCTTATTTTCCTATCATCCTATCATCTCGTTTGTTTCAATCACTTTTACAGTTTGCTCTATTGCTTTTCATTTAGTTTTGTGAGTTATTTTATCTTGACCTTGTCAGACAGATCTAGGATAAATACTGACCGATTTCCCAAACAAGTGCAAAGGCGCAAGCTTCTAGGGGGGTCCGCGGCATGCTCCCCCTTTGGAAATTTTTTGGATTTTAACTCCCTAAAGTCCTGGGTTTCTGAGTCATTCAGAAACGATATTGGCACGATTTCAACTTGGAAAGTTTTATTCTTAGTAAAATATATTATTTCCTTTTTTAAAAATCTGACTGATTTTCGGTGGAAACTTGTGTGGATCCAAGCCTGCTTGTATTTGTTTAATTGTTGTTTTTCAGTACCACTTCACTTTGTTTTGCATAGATTTGCATTGTCTTTCTTCTGTTCACTTGTTTCCTTTCACCAGTTGTAGAAGTCTTGAAATAAAGTTTTCTTTGTTGGATAACTACAGCGCGCAAAGGCTGCGACTACAGTACAGAAGTACTGTGCTGTCAAAGATGTTTTATGATGACAATGATTACACCATAAGGTTTCATGTACAGCCACAAAAATGAGAAAAACATACATCTGAGTTCCTTGTAGATTTTGATACTGGTGGTGAAATCCATCCTTTAACTGTGACCATGCTGTTATACCCAACAGCCGTTTGATTTCTGCTAACTGTTTCTCCTTTCGATCGAGAGCTTGTTTTAATGTAACAATTTCTTCCTCAATCTGAAGAACAAAAATAGCAGGAAAAACTCTGATGCCCTTGCATGATAATTATCACAACATAAAGTGTGGAGAAAAGCATGTGTGTGTACTAAAATTAAAAATGTTTTGAAAAATAGAAATGTTACTGACAGTAAAAACCTCCTTAATACGTTTACCAAAGCTGAGTACATCGGCACCATAGAAGGGTAAAAATAGCATTACAGGAGAGGTGTTGGTATAAAGGCGTTGCAGAGGTATATAGGTAATGGTTGTATAAGTTTTGCTCCTTTGAGTCCAGGAGAACTGTCTGCAATAAGGAAGTATCTCTCTTATGCGCACGCATGCTCCTTTTTATTTGGAGCTTGATTTATTGGTGGATTGTTGTAATGATTAAACTATAAATTTTGTTGGCTTCAGATCTGAGATCAGAGGTTCATCCAGCCGAGATCTCGCTCTCATATAAACAGAAGGACAATTTTATGAGAAAACAAGGTATGAGCTGAGCCAGCCCAGTGAAGCAAGCGAGCCAAGCTAAAAGGGATGGCTCCCCTCCTATAAACAGGCCCGAAGTGCAATTTTTTATGAACTCTTGTTTATAATGGCCCTAGAACTCCCAGTCCTACAGGTGTCTGCAATAACAACGGTTGACTGTACACCTTATTCATCAAAGTGAAGTAATTCATCAGGGTTGTCACTAAGATTTCAAGTTGCCGCGTAAATATATCAAGTAGGTGGAGAATCAAACAGCTAGGGATTTCTTTTGGTTCTATTTTCCTTCTATTTTCCTATGAAAGTAGCCGGGGGCCACATTCTTAGTAGCCGAGGGAAATCCCCAGCTCCCAGCTCTTAATGACAGCCCTGATTCATGGATGTTGTCAGTTACAATACAGTGTACATGCATGCCAAATATACCAAAATTTCTCACATGGTCTTTCAGGTTTTAAACGTATAATCAAGCCGTGAGCTTTACAAAAGTTACTAGGAATTTTAATTATTGAAATACAGTAGACCCTCCATTAAGTGGCCAGTAATCAAAGTCTCAAAGTAACTATAGCAAAAGAATGGGAATCTAAACCTCTGTTTAGCAGCCGCGGCCACCTTTTGCCTGTCTCAGTGAGAGTTCTCCCATTGTTATCACCCCTATTAAGCAGACATCGTGTGCTTGATTCAGTTCAAGCTGGGAATTTTTCCAAGCGGAGCGGCCAACACATTCAGTGGGGGCATTCTCGGGGCTATAACTTTGTCTCCTTTAAAGGCATGTTACTGAAATTAATACAGGCAACAATACTTGATTCCAGAAACATTTTGGATTAGGCATTTCTATGGTTACCAGTCACGAGACCCTCTCGTGGCCAATTAAAAAAATCAAAACTCCCAAAAGTTTCTCCTTCAAAAGTATGTAACCGTAAACTGCGATACTTTGCAGAAATATAGTGCACATAAAATTGATTTCTCAAATCTCATTTTTGTGACATCACAACTGATGACATCACAAAATGGACTTTTTGGACATGCCCAGTACTAGTCCAAAAAATGAAGAATTTGAAACAATAACTTAAGACAAATACAAAAGTGAAAGTCTCAACTCATTATCCTCTACAGTTTAAGAGATAATATTGGTAACATTCCATACACATTCAAAAAAATCGTTTGGACAAATCTGTGGCTGATTTTTAGCAATTTTTTCCTACTGTGCTTAGTTTGGCTTTATGTCAATGATAATTATGATGAAGGAAATACAGTCTGAGATAGAAGGTGAGGACCAACTTTGGTCCAGTAATGCTGCTCCCATCATGTTTCAAAATAAAGTGATATTTCTGCTAAAAATTATGCTCATGTGATGTTGATTTATGACAAACCTGTAGTGAGCGGCCAGCCCCCATTAAGCATTCACTTGCCTGTACCCTGAGGGTGGCCGCTTAATGGTGGTTTCACTGTATGTACATACATACATACATACATACTTTATTGACTTTCCCGAGGGGCTTTTCAAAGACAATACATGATCCTATTTACAATTAAAAATGTTTTAAAATATATATAAAATTACAATTCTTTAAGTAATTTAGTACGTAAACGAGTTTTAAAAACACATGTATTCTTATTCTTTGCAAGAGTGATGTGCTCCAGTCCCGATTCCTTAGTTTTTCTCTTCCTTTTAGAAATCATCAAATGTCTTTTGGGCCTCAGGGAAGGAAAAACTTAAATTTCTACCACATGACTTTAAACCAGTGAGATGAAATGTAACCTTTGGCATCTACAAGACCAATGGAAAGCTAGTGCCAAAAAGTTTAAGAAAGCCAAAGTCCACAGAACATGAAAAGGAATGTTATCAAATTTTTACCTCAACAATATCATGGATATGATGTCATGGAGGTGTTTGAAATTTTCAGCCGATAACACTGATATAATAACCGCATAAATGAGTAGGGAAATAAATTTTTTTTACTATTCCGATTAATTGACCTAAAAAGATAAAAACATCACGGAATTCTGATTGAATGGGCATAACAAGCTCAAAAGTACAAAGTTTTATTTCGATTCTCCGATCGTTAAGAACAATTTCATACGAACGCTCGCGTCATGTTTTTAACTTCTGTCAAAGCAGTAATCCAAAAAATTATCATCATTTGATCTGTAATAGAGATAATAAGTCACAGGAACTACATCAAGTGAGCAAACACTTTGCTCATGTGACGTGTCACCTGAAGTATCCTTACACCATGTCTAGAAAATTCCCATTTTCATTTCAAACTTACCTTCTTAGCTTGCAAACGAAGCTCATTTTTCCTAGCTTCTTCTGCTTCAAGGTCTGGTGACAGAGAAATCTCAGTGGTTTCTTCACTTTTCTCGTCTTCGTTTGCTTCTTGTCCCTTCTCGACGATGAATTCTGAGAAATCCAGACCGTTTTCAGCCGCCATCTTCGCTCCTATGTTTTCATCCCAGGCTCCTTAGCGGCAGAGGAAGAGGGAATGATTACCCATAACTCTTTGGGAACGTAGTGAAACTCTCGGATCCCGGATGTTGCAGTGACGAAAGTTGTATTCCAAGATGGCGCTTCAGAACCAAAGAAAGGCGAACGTAAGTTTTAACCCGATCTATTGCACGTTAGAAAACTTAGAATATATATGCTCTCCATTAAACGTCTTTCTTTTACTCTGCATCATTCTTTGTTTTCTTTTCAAATATTTCTTATCGATTTTTGATGATGACGTTCGACATGCGTTTGCTGACAAATATGGTTGGTACATTTGCCTTGTTCCTTGACCGTATTTTTATCTCATTTTAGGTCCGATTGCCCCCAGAAGTTAACAGAATTTTATATGTAAGGTAAGAACCTAAAGATTTATCATCGTACTCCTTCTAGTCCCTGCTGTAGCTGTGGTGTTGTTATGCAGTAAAACTCAATTGACACTCTCTAATCGCGTGTTCATGCTTTGGTATGATTTGGAAAATCTTGCTACTATGTAGAAATCATAAGTACTAATTATTTTAAGTTTAAGATGGCTTCCCAGCATTGTTATGGTTTTGTTTTTTGAGAATGGCATGTTCATTTTGTCAGGCCCAGTTAAAACAGAACCTAATAATATTGCATTTTGTGGTAAAAACGAAAAGGAAGCCAGACCAAAGAAGGCAGGTTAAAGTAGCTCATAACAGAATCATCTGCTCAAGTTTTGATGTACTGAATTGATGGTATTTGGTATGGTTCATTTAAAGCCCAGCATCTGAAGTAAATCTAACAGTCTTCTAACCTTAGAATCACTGACACAAACAGGTTCAGGTTCTCTCTCCTTTGTTATGTATCGGTCAAATCGAAGCTTCAACATCCCCCCCCCCCCGGGCATACCCCGGGCATTTGACACCTTTGCCGTCCCGGGGAGGAGGGAATTTGATCATCAAAGTCTTCCAGGGGGTGGGGAATTTGAACTCCACCCTCGATTTCATGAAAAATCTTTGGCGTGGCGAGCTATCATGGGGGACGCGCGCGGTGTTGGAGGATTTTCGTGGAAAAGATTGTGCCTTTGTGGCCAATTGGTTACGAGGAAAGGGCTTAAACAAGCTTTTTGCCGTATTTGAAGTATTTAAATTTTAAAATTTTTAATATGGATTCAGGCTTTGAATGTATGATTGTATTTTATTGTTGTGTTTACAATGAAGTACAATACTTATACCGGCGATTCAGTACAACAACATAAAATAAAATAAAATAAAACGGTCAACTACTTTGACCTACTGCAAGTATGTTAATTAATAAGGTGAGCGATGATGCATGTCAGTCAAATGGTCATGATGTAGTAATCTCAATAGGTGGGATCTTTTTTTATAGAACGCTTTGTACGTTGCATGACGAAGAAAAGCTGAGCATTCAGTGACCTTGTAGCAGCGATTTTCGCCGCTTTGCACGAGACTTTTGTTCGTAGTAAATGCGCTAGCAGTGTTGCTCAGTTTTTGTTATATTTATAAAGATTTTGTTCGACAACTGAAGGCGTTTCCGCCGTCCTTCTCTCATTTTTGTGCCCGTGAAATGGCCCAAGGGTGGGGGCATTTGATCACCTGAATGGACCCTAGTGTGAGGCGTTTGAACGGCATTTTGGCCCGGGTAGGGGGGAATTTGAACAATAATTTTCAAAAAAGTCAAATGCCCGGGGGGTTGCCCGGGGGGGGGGGGCATTTTGAAGCTACGATTTGACCGATACATTATTTTGATGGTAATGTCATTTGCCCCTGCAAAATCTGCAAGGATGCCAGATACTGTATTTACCCTTGTGTAATGTGCACCAATTGCAATCCAACTAACTTTTTTCTCTCTCTACAGAAATCTACCTTACAAGATTACAACAGAAGAAATGTATGACATATTTGGCAAATATGGAGGCATCAGACAGATAAGAATGTATGTAGATGTACATGTATTATTTGCAGTAGGTATTTTGTTAAAGGGGCTACACGTATGCCATGCTTAGGATAGATATGGATTGATACAATTGAAGGTTTTTTATGCTATGCCGTCAAAAATCACCAAAGAATTATTATGATTTGTACTCCCCAACGAAATTTGTTTGATATCTTTGTAACTTCACCAAAGCATTTGGTAAATGGGAAAAAGCACTAAAGTAATGACTTTAGCACAGAAATAACCGAAAACAGTAATGTCCTCATCACATACATGTAGCCACTTTAAGTTGATCCTTAAATATTTATTCCTCAGGACTTTTAGTAAGAATCCTAGTAGCAGGAGAAAGGTGTAACATTACCGGAGAATATTTTGAATGAGGCTCCAGGTGTGAATAAAAAGTATTCATAAGCTACCGAACGTTAGTCGGAGAATTTTGCATAGTAAATGGAGAATTCTCCAATCTCCAATACCTGATGAACACCCTGATTCCTTTTACAGTGAAATTCATTGAATTGCGCTGTGCGTTTTGCAAAATTTGAAGGAATTTTGGGTTTTTCTGTTCTGTCAATCATCTTAGCGGACCTCATAGGAAACACATGTTTACTTGCATGAGTTCAAGCGGTCCTGGTTTTTGTTATTTGTGATTGGTGGATTTTCGGTCTGTTTTGTTTGTTTCGTGTTTCAAGGTTTGTTGCTTTGTGATCGTCCTGTTTCAGGCAATAGTCGACTAGTTAAGTTTGCTTTGTAGATTTTACTGATCTTTCTTATTCTTGTCACTTGTAAAAATAAAGCAAAAGAATCCACTCACCATATTAGAATCCACTCACCATATTTGGGATTTCTTTTGCTATCCTTGAGCATTCTAGAGTCATTCTAAGCCAAGCTGGGCGAGCATGTTACTGTGTGATTTGCATCAACCCCGCCTTCACTCAAATGATTGACATAACAGAAAAACCCAAAATCCCTTCGAACTTTGTGATACACGTAGCGCAATACAACCAATTTTGCTGTAAGTGTTTATATAAACATGCTCTTCCTCTACTTTTTTTTCATACACTGTTGTGTTTCTAATGAGGAGCGTTTGTATAAACATCGACAACTTACTGGCGATTTTTAATTTTCTTTTTCTTTATCATTTTCCTACCTTGCTTTTATTTTTATGTCCTTTGGTTGGATCAATGAAGAAAATCTGAATGCAATACACATGATTTCTCCTTCGCAACTACTGATTCACAGTCAAAACAGAACTCACAGGAAATGTTATTAGTTAAGCACTTTGAAGACCTTAACAGCTGTTGTAATGACATTCTTTTAGAGAAATAAGGAAGTATTCTACATTGTGGTGAAAGCAATGGTCTACAATAAAAGCTGTTAGGTGATAGGAATTATGGAGTTCAAGAATGTTTGGCATTCACAGCCATTTACAGCTCTGAGTGCAATCAAATTACCTAAAGATAGTTCGTGTTCATATTACAACACTTACAGTTACTGTGGCAATATGGATAAGTGTAATTTAGGAAAGGTTAAACTCAAGGCAATGCCGGGGATCCTCTATGTTGGCATTCATATTCACTTTCTTGCTTCCCTGTCAGTGAGACCATTTTGTCTGCTACTTTTGAGGTACAGCTATAACTTGAATTTCTACTCTTAAATTACAGTGGTAATGCACCAGAAACAAGAGGCACAGCATTTGTAGTGTATGAAGATATCTTTGATGCCAAGAATGCTTGTGATCATCTGTCAGGCTTCAATGTCTGCAATCGCTACCTTGTCGTACTCTACTACCAATCTACCAAGGTAAAGTAGACTGACAACATTATTTGTCTAAGGCAGGGCTGTCACTTAGACAGTATGACTCCTGGCATCTTTCATTGGAAATGAAAGGACAATAGAACCAAAATAATATTATTTTCTAGCTGATCAAACATAACTATTTTGCAAGTCCCTTGGCCTTTCTTCATATCAAGGTTCTACTGTACTTTAGTCAAATCCAATGTTTATTATTTATTTCTTTTTTTATTCAGGCTTTCCAAAAATTGGACAAGGAAAAGAAGAGACAGGAATTGGAGAAAATGAAAGAAAAATATGGAATCAACAAGGACAAGTAACACCATTAGGAAGGAGAACACCAGAAAATGTCTTATTTATATACAGCACTTTAATACCAAAAACTGTTTTCCAGAAGTCAGTAATTTATGTACATTGTAGCACATAGTACAAACAACATTCAGAAAGAGGAAGTATAGGTTGTAGCCCAGTTATGTTGCAGTACTTTGTTAATGTTCCTCAAATGTTTTGTTACATGTAGTTATCTATAGCTGTGGAAAGTAGTTGACAAATATCTCTTGACGGTGTACAGCATGGCAATTTGAATGCACTCCATAACACTCTAGTTATCTTTGTTTTAGTTCAATCAAAATTGTAAATGCTAATTTGGTTTAAACGTAGCTTGTCTTTCTTACCAAATAAAAAACTGAATGTTACAGAACAGGGCGACTACTGTAACCATTGTTCTAGGTGAGAAATGTGTCTCGGGTCAATGACCCGGCAGAGAAGGCTTCCTGGCCCAACAGATGGCATATGTGTTAAGTAAAATATGACGAAAAAAGTTAGCATGTGGTCTTGGTGACCCCTCAGATGGTCTACATGAAAGAATAAACTGGAACGCTGTGTAACCAGGGCAACATAGACAAAGTTGACCAATCAGATTACAGGGAAGTAACAATACACTCCACGAAAGTTGGTTGTGGGCCAGTCAGCAGCTTGTAAGAAAACAGTAAGTTACTCAAAGCACAAAATTATAATATTGATAGCAAACGTTTTTCAAGAAAGCAAAATGTTTCACCAGGCAATGTTTTTCTGTTTGAATCTTTACATATTACACCCAGGAGACATATTTGTTTTGGGCACAAGCTGTCATTTTGTCATCTACCGGCAATTTCTTCGCAACCATTGCCGTTCTTTGCAATAACATCACAACCTCATGTCAAAGATTTAAATAACATTTATGTTTTTTGCCTGCATCATTCATTCTAACAGACCTGTCAGGAAACACAGGCTTTCTACTGCGGGTTCAAAAGGTCACTTCTGTAGGCTGTGATTGCTTGATTTCGATCTTTGTTGTTTATTTCAATTTTAATGACTGACAACTAACTTTCTCAGAATGTATTGTTATTTTCCTGTAATCCGATTGGTCAACTTTGTCGGGGTGGCCCCAGTTATTGTAGTCGCACTGTAAGACTCTTGTTCGACTAAGGGTGAATGTTTTACTCTTCATGGGTGGAAAAAAATTCATGGTTAGCCAGGCGTGAACAATCATTCATGTCTTGACAGACTCTGGAAAACAACTGCAAATGTTGATGTTTTTTACAGCACCTCAACATTAGGATGTAAATTTACTGTAAACAGCAAATTGAGTATAAGTAATTGCTCTTAACAGGATCCAGGGCCTGTGCAAGGACTCAGAAGGCAAATGTATCTGAACCAGTATGAATTCTCGGGCTGTTTCTGATTGGCTAAGAGATTCTTGGCACCAAAGGTGGATCTGTAAATAGTGTGAAAGTGTTATACACTGTGACGAAGACCCTTAGAAGGAGGTGGAGATCCAATCTTGTGTTAACTCACAAAATTCTCTTTAACCCACCATTTTACCCAATAAACCCATCAAAGGATAAACAATTACTGTATCGTGGATGGGTTGTAGAAGATACCCCATGGTGTTTTCGTCAACAAACTAATGACAACTTTTGATCACCTTAACATTATTTTTTTTTATTGTGTGTGCAGTATATGTTACTACAAATTAAAAATAGTGACTGAGGGCACCCTCTTTTCTTGTCCCGCTCAACACACGCATGTGTGCACTCCATGCACTAAATTCGGAGCTGAAGAGAGAGTGCTTGCCGCCAAAAAGACCTTTCTACGTTGTAGCTTGTACGTTTTCTTTTCCCAATTCAGACCACGTGATGTTCTCCAGGGAATTTTCCTTTTGTCCTTTCATAATTTATGCATAGATTAGCTACCATCACGTAGTCTGAAAAGCGAAAACAAAAGATACAAGCTAACAAGGTCTATTATAATGTGACGCGTTTAAGAACCCATAACAACTGTTCACTAGTTTAAAGCCAGTATTAAAACTGATAAAATCACAAGTCTATTACAACACTTAAAGTACTCAACGTGGACCCATCTTCAGTCTTGGGGTGCGCTCAGTCTAATGAGCATGATATTGACAGAGTTTTCAGCCTGAGCTTTAAAGTTGGGATGCTTCCATTGCCGACAACAAGGGACGTTTGAAACTTTTACTTAGCTTTAACAAGTGAAAAATTAATAGCTGTATGTAACAAGTAAGACGCCGTAGTATGGAATTTTGGGGGTGCGGGCTGTGGGTCGGGTCTGAGTACAGTAGCGTGAACTGTTTCTCTGAACCATTTGAAACACTGCAAGCACACTTCTTAGTCTTACTATTTGAAATAATTAACGAAGAGTAATAATTTACACATTCAAAGAACGATTCTCTGAACGCGATTATTTACAGTTGGCAGAAATTTATCTCAGTTTTTTGAGTCCCCATTAATACCAGTTTTTCTGACTCTACACATTTTCGTTTCATTATTGGGATACCTGTGGCAAAGCCCATTCTAGTTATCTGATTTCTGTAATTGCAGTCCCAAATTAGCCTTCTAACACAGCCGTCTCTGACCGCTTCACACCACTTTGGACGTTTCGCCGGCTGTACGTATTCGCAGATAGGCCAAAATTTCTAAGCTTATAACTCTTAAAAATATGGAAACGAGGCGGGTATGTTTCCCTGCTAGCAAGAGTCTACGTTTCTGTCTTGACGAGCTAAAAGTAGAGGTAGAACTTTTAGCACGCGTGCCGAGAGTAACTAAAAAAGTAGGCTCTGCAAGCAGAGAACTATTTTTTTTTTCTCACTATAATTTTTAGATTTTGTAACATATTCCTCTCTCACATAATTAGTAACCAAAGATTCTTCAACCAGCTTCGAAAAGGAAGTTACTTTTAATTAAAGTAACAGGGAAGCCCATGGACTCAAAATTCTAACCTTGATTATATCTGCATTCATCAACCCGGAAAACTACTATTATCAGTTAAATACAAGCGATATAAGAATCTAATTATAATTAGGTGAGATAATGGATAAAATAGAGCTACCATTGCGCAAAGTTAGGAAATTATGATGTCTACGTTATTCTTTACGCCAGATGACGACGTTTTACCAATGATATCATAGTCCAGTTGTGATTTTGAGTGTGATTAAAACTCAATCTTGGATGTTTTAAACAATTAAAAAATAAACAGCTTTCCGGTTCTAGTAATTACTGGGACTTTCATGAAACAACCTTTTGAGGGAATTTGTGTTTCACAATACAGAAGAAACAATATTGCGGCTGAAAAAAGTTTAACTTGAGTCTGCGATCAATTTTAAAAAGGTTAGTAACTGGTCAGCGGAAAACCGTAAAAAAGTAAATGACCGAAATAAGTTGAAACTTGAGCCCGCGGCACGGTCATGTGCTACAGGTCAGCAAATACCCTCTTCAAAGTTAAAACATCTGTCCATCGTTGTTTATTTAGCAACTGCTTGGCGTTCTTGGACTCGGGGTATATTTCTGGTCACCGTGACAAGTGACACACAAAAATGCATCGCTAATTTAATGTATTATTTTACCTAGTTTGACTTCGTGGTAAGTGCCATTACAATTATTTATTTCTTACTTGATGTTTTAAAAGAATCTTTATATATCCTCATGTTAAGTTTCAAGAAAAACTGTTCTTGCTCGCTAACGCGAGTAGTACGTTCTCCTTTTGCCTAAAGGGGCTGTGTCACGGCAGTCCAGTTCATTTTCAGTTGTTTCATTTTGCCAATTACTCACCCTCAATTGCTATGGAACTTAAAGTAAGCAAAGAAATTACATGTAAATGACAAAATCAGAGATCCGAGACAAACAAATTTGTCTCCTGAGCATTATTTTTGAAGTTGGAAGCAGCAGGGACCAACTTTGAAAAACTGTTAGGCTGAACAGTTTTCAGTCAAAAACCCTAATTTCAATCCGTTTCAATCTTCTTCAGTTTTGCCCATCCGTGGCATCTGTTGTTTCTGTTATGTTGTTTTAACCTTCCTTTAAAGTTTTAAGCGGTTATTTTTATGTTTCCTTTAATTTAACGGGCATTTTGTAATTTCCTAATTTGGCTGAATTTCGTGACACAACTCCTTTAAGTTATAGAACAGTTCAGATATTGAAGTTAAGTGCAGTTTTTCCTTTTCTTCGTTTTTATTCTTTCTTTAATACAATAAAGCCTACTGAAGTGAAATGATAGAATATGTAATACTTTACTTGCACCTTGTATTTAGTTAGTGCCACAATAACGGAGACTGCAAAAACTATTAGGTGTACCACTAAGATAGTACACATAATATGAACCACAATTTCTCACTTTGATGTTTGTTGACCAATCACAGCAGCCTGATGTCCAGTGGAAACACACCGTCCTGCTGACCTGACCGTCTGCTACTGTAGGGTGTCCACCATTCATCCAGCCGGGTGCACGTGTGCCACATCTGTATTTAGGTGGACATGAAGTTGGCATTCTTGTACCGGCGGAACCCTCAAAACGAAACCAACCAGGTCCGATTCCATAGTCACAATAACTGTGGTTAGTAGTGTACGTAATCTTTCTGTCAGCGTTGTTAAGACTTCCGTAATTCTGACATTCTGATGTAGAAAAAAAAAAATAATTATAATTATTATCATAAGAATTAATTTAATTAACTTTTAAAAATGTAGAAAATTATTTAATATTTTAATATTTTTTGTAGTTTAACTGGTTTCGTAAAGTTTTATCTGCTGTACATAAACAGGTTCAAAGTGGGTAATTTTCACGTCCTGTAAGATTCCCCAGCACCTGCCCCACTGTGGCGAACTCTGTTTACATATGAGTCAGTCATTGAGGATTGGTTAGTGACTTTCACACACTGGTAGACATACAGACAGAGGTTAAGAAATAACATGGGAAAGGGAGACAAATATATCTGTAGACATTCTTAAGCTGCCTCGATTTGCGATTGCAAATGGGTGAGTTATTTCTGCTATATACGATAAAGTAGGGAAATAATAGGTAAATAACATTTAATAACTATTAATAACAATTGTTTGGAAACAAGGATGAGTAAAAAACATTTTACTTTTTAAAAAGAAACTACAGTCTGTAGAACTTGGTTAATACGGACAATTAGGGGAAATGCCTTGGTGTCCGTATCATCTGGATGGCCATAATAAGTGGGCTCTCCGGAAAAACGTCCAGGACACATATTGTATTGATATAAAGACTATGGCAGACAAAGAGGAAGAAGGGTAGGAAAAATGACTGCGGCGAAAAGCCAATAAGGAAGTGAAATTTTTGTAGCAGAAAAAAATTATTTAATGGCTATATAGTGCAAGGGTCAAACGCGGGAAAGACTGACTTATCACGCTATTCTGCTTCTTAAACCCAAAGAAATCTGTCATTGTTTGAACAGTGTACAATATCTACAATTAGCACGTGATTGTTACAAGGAAAATAGACAGCGCGAAGATAAACAATGTCCGTAAACAGCAGGGGTAAACAATGTATGCGAGTTTGTGCCTCGGGACACAGAAAAGTGTCCGTTAACGTTGTCCATATTAAGCAGTGTCCGTATTAAGAGGGTAAATTTTAGAAACGCTAAGTTGTATACGGTGTTTCGTCTTGCAGAAATTAAAATTTTATGTCTGTTCTCTTATTATTGATAGAAATTAGCCAATCAGCACAAGAGAATTAACTCAGTTATTGTAAAAAAATAGAGCTTATGAAAACGTTGTAGTGTCGGTGATAAGAGACTTTTACTTTGTAACTATAAAAAAAAATCTTACTAAGTGATCTTGTGCTATGAGGTTGCCTTGGACTGACTTTGGCACCAAGGTCGAGTTTCAAAATTCCTTGAGTTAGCTTGCCCGTGAACTCACAAGGAAGAAAAAAACATTCCTGTTTGATTTTTTCATCGCCTGCAATTTCATGCAATTTCACTTTCTTCTTCTGCACGGATCCGTGTACGTCAAAAGATGCGTCATAGAGTAAATAACGGAAAGCAGCGAACTACACTTTGCTGGAGAGTCTCCCTTTATAAAAACAAGCTCGCGAAAGTGTCAGATACCGGATTGAAGCTTGTTATCATAATGATCAGGCTGAAACGCGCAAAATTACAAACGCCTATAAAGTTTTTTCTGTTTCTGAGCTTGCGTGCTAGCGGCATAATGCTCTCTCTTCAAATGATGCGGTTTTAATCTCGCAGTCTACTGCGAATTTCAGTGACGTCACAGTTTAGCCTCTCCAGAGTTTATTAAACTCAGTCGGAGGCGTAGAGTCCATATTCTCCATATTTGACATACCCGATCTCCCTATCAGTCACAGTCTCTTTCCATATAAGGAGCATATTAAGCAACCACGACTGCGACGGCATGGAGCGAAAACGCCCCAAAACATTGTATTCACGCTGTTTCACATTAATTTTTATCACTCTTATTCCATTTCGTTCAAGTTAATTGTCAAATTCACCAAGTTGGTGAATGCTTTTTGGCGTTTAATTCTATTGTAATGTATCTCAATGTAGAAAAAGAAAAAAAATGGTTTTCTAGTCTGACAGCGTTCCGTGTTTAGTTATGTTTAAAACACGAACATCAGTGTTTTATCACTGGTTTAACATTTGAGCGTAATAAGCGTGAGATTTTTTAACCAGAAAACGCGTTTTTTGACAAGCCTTAAAAAATTCGAGTTTACTCTCATAATATTGGAAACAGAAACATAGTTAGACATGCCTTCCTTTAGATTCACTGCTGGTCAGCGGCCATGAACAGTCCACCTCTGGAATGTCTTTCCCGAATCGTTAGGTAATATAGCGAATCTCAATCAGGTTAAGGCTGAAGTGAAGAAGCGTTATTTCCTTATTTCATTTTCTTTTCCAATAAATTTCACATGTTGTAAAGTAGATAATTATGCTTTTAATTATCAAATTGCAATTGTAAAGTTGGCTGAAAAGCCATTTTATGGGGTCGGCTGATAAAATATTAGTATTACTTAATATTTCATTTCAATAGGATTGCTAACTAACGGTTTTCTCTCTTTAACTAAAAAAAAAAAATAATAGAATGGGAACACAAAAGCAGCCAAAATAACAAAGGTCGGTCAGATATAATTATGCAAATACTGTACATATACAACCTCAAGTACACAGTTTAAAGACCTGTTCACGTTTAGGTGGGTAACCCCCCTGTCCATACAATCTCTCATTTTAATTTGATCAAGTTTACATGATAGGTGGCGGTGACCATATGAGAGATTGTAAAGACAGGCGGGTTACCCTACCTAAGCGAGTCACCTCACTAACATGGGGACCCCCACCTTCATGTAAACAGGCCCTAAGCGTCTACCTGCCTTCGCAAAACGAGTATCCAAGTTAAAGAAATTTCCACAGTTATCACTGCGTTTCAACAGAATGTGTGCCAGACTATGGCCTACTCGGCGAGTTTGAAGCAAAGATTCTTACTGTTTTATTACCTCTATTTTCGCGTTTATTTCGCTTGTTATCCTCCAGAATCCTCCAAAATAATTTGCTTGACTTGTATTTGGTCGAAATTCGTCGATAAAAGCTTTCATTCTTCGCAAAAGCCGCGACAAAATTCTTCCCGACGGAAGCGCCATTTTCACTAGATTTGAAAAAATCGTTGCCTGAAGCTCAAAACTCCCCAGGGCCTGGAAGTTGGCACATAATTGGCTAAATCTATTGACTTCCTGTGGGCCAAATTTGGAGGCAATCGGAAGTAACACAATTTTTTGCGAGTGTTCGTCTCGTCATAGCGCTTACCCATTTTTACTACTTCGGTTAGATAATTGTATGCTCTTTTCTACATTTTCAGTTACTTATAAATTGTACTAGTGGCGGAGTTTAGGTAAATATATATCTTGATTTTAGAAAATTTGGGTTATGACGGAATAATATTCGCTGTAGGAAAGTGAAAGTTAATAGCTAACCGAAATTTAGTAGTTAACTGAGAATTGGCCCAAAAAATAGTAGTTAACTGATATTTGGCTGAAAAATTAGTAGTTAACTGAGAATTGGGTACCCCCATTAGCACCCTCTTAAAAAAATTCGAGTTTATGTAACACATATTAAGGGACTTGCCCAGCCCCTTATCTGTAACAGGTTTAAGAAAATGGTTGATGTGCACTCTCGTAATATCGGAAGCAGAAACAAGTTAGACATGGC
>CALNXK010000161.1:1212500-1217500 GCA_942486035.1 Porites lobata
AGTGAAGTTCTAGCGAAGTACGAAAGGCTTGTTTAACAATAGTTCCTCGTTTTTACGCAGAAGATACAATATGTAATAAAGGATGTTTTTATAAATATTAATAATTAATGGAAACCGTCCTAATTCACTTCTACTTGCAACATTTGAAGCTTTATTGCTTATTTCTAGGTAACGCTTGCAAAATTTCAAGTGGGTTTTTCCAATTGGGGTATTGACCCAAGCTTTAAAATCATGTTTTACATATACACCCCAAATTTCGCTATTATATGATAATATCGGGGAAATCATCATTTCAAATATTTTGCAAGCAAGAGAAGGTTTTAATTTGCTAAAGTTTGTGTGTTTTCTTAAACTAAAAAGAGCATGAAGAGCCTTCTCTTTCAAATGTTCGAGTGAGATATTAAAATTACCGGTTGAGGAGATACGGGTTCCTAAATATGTATATTCATGGCAATATCAATGGTTAGAGATTACTTGCAGCGCACATAGAGTAGTATCATTGGCGAGCTCAAGATCCACGCACGGCTGGTGCTGTAAACAAACTATGGTGGAAAATAGTCGACAGGGACTCTAAGACAGGTACTCCTTCAATCGTTTGCTTACCTGTTCATGTCCTCAAGATTTATGGAACTGTAGATGTAATATGGATTGTAAACCTTCTATCGTTTGTTTTTTTTTTATCATTTTACCGGGTACCTCGATCGAATATGTTATTAAATTTGCATGCATTCAATGAGCTTATATCTGTGCTTTGCGCTGTCTCTTTCGGCCTTTGCCACATGTGTCATATGACATAAATGATTTGCATTGACTCAAGTTCCATACATGAGCTCTCTTTTAAAAAAGCTGAATAGTGTGAAAGTAGTTGTACCGAATGGGTTTATGTACCCACATATATACACTGGGCTATAATGATCATTTTATATATTTCGTTTTGATTTCTTTTACTGTAGCATTCTCTGTCATGATCATTCACTATTTTTCGTTTCTAAATGTTAATTTTAGACTTAACAGCGTCTGTTAAACCTAAGAAAAACTTAGAATGGAAATACTTTATTTTACCTTCCATCTTTAGTTTGTAAACAGCCAAATGGCAGCTATGTCTAAATGTTCAGATTATGTGTGGCGTGAAATTGAACCTTAAGAAATACTATCTACACGACAAGCTGCCAATGAGTCAATAATTTCAAGGCTTAGTAATGCCAAAATGCTTAAATAACAATGATAGTAGCAAAAAGCATAATTTTTTTATCATTTTTTCCCAAGGTGAAAGCGTTTCCTTTGCGGTCCGCAACTATTTTTGAAGCTGCGATCTCAGCAATCCAAACAATCTTGTGAAAGTTTTTCCCTTGTTTTTTCAACAAATAAAAGCCTCGGATTCTCAAAAAAAGGGACATCTGTATGTACTCGAACACTTTAAATCTATCTTCTGGTGAATAATTACATAAAATCTTACAAAATTAAAGAAATATTCGGGAAAGTGTTTATAGCCGATTAGCCGATAAAACGCGAAGGACGCGAGTGAAAGGTAAGCTTGCAGTTTCTCGATTAAGCGGAGGACTTAGAGCTATTTTCCTTCTGATTTACTGATCCTTGCCTATTAAGGGATTTTTTAATACCCAAGTTCTAAGCGCATTATCTTGAAGCAATAACTTTTGATGTTTTAGAATTGACTTTTGTTTGACTATAAAATGTTCGGTCAGATCGATCATACGTAGAAATAACAACATGCGCATACGTCTTCGGTTTTCAAAGAACTGACAAGGTAAATATAAATTACTTTTCATCTGTTGAAAAACGACGCATCTTTTCCACAAGAAATAACTAGAACCTCCTGGACTTACAGGAGACAAAACCAGTCCACGTGTCTGCGTGTTGCGCATTTCTTTCGCGTCGCGCGACTTCCTTGGCATGCGCAGAAAATGTGCGCAGTAACAATAGTGGGCACCGTCTGAATTGCGATAAGGTTTACAAATGCAATAATTTACAACTGTACTAAATTACAACTAATTAACGCGCTTTACAACTATTTGAAGAAAGATGATCCAACATAATTTAGGATTTTATAACCGTTATAAAATCACAAATTCAAAAGCATGCGTCAAGTTGCTATATACATTAAGAAAGAAAATTATATCTAGTTCTCAACTACTGTAAACATAACTTAAAAGAAAACCGATTCTTGCACCTTTCAGTTTTACCCTTTGGACGAATAAACATTCTTTGTTCTCTCAGAGAGTAGCTTGGCTGGCATTTATTCGGAAGTAGTTTGTGGAGACTGTGAGATTGTTTAGCACATATTTCATAGAACAACTTTGCCGCAATTGCTCCTCTTCGATCAATACAATACAATATTCTTTATTTAACGAAGGTAACGTAATAACCCAATGAGTTATCTAACTTACGGCCTTCACAATTATACAAAATACACATATAAAAACAATGCCTAATCAGTAATATACGACTACAACAAGAGAAAAATTAGAACTAGACAAATGTATGGTTTAACATAGATGTAAGATGATATAAACTAATTACCTTCTAATACAGTTACAATAAAGAGAAAAGCGACAATCATAACACATTAATTCTTCAAGATGACAAACGTTACTAGCAAACGTAAGGAATAAGATAAAGAGTTTATGCTTAAAATTATTTAATATAGATGAAAAAATAATAGAAGAAGGAGATACACACGCTATTTGCTTAAGATCAGTGTCAAGGCAAGTAAAAAGAGTGGCAGCAGAGTAAACAAATGTGCGCTTTCCGAAATTAGACCTAGGGTATGGAACTTAAGCTCTGGTGCGCAGACCAGTTGAATTTACGTTTAAGACAAAGAGGAGAATCAGGATTATTAAGAATAGGGAATAAAAATACAAGTTTTCTTAGTTTTATGAGGTTGAAAATAGGCAGCCATTTGAGTTTGGAAAATAAGCTTACAGATAGTTGAGAGAAGTCGGCATCAAGGAGCAATCGAGCTGCACGTTTTTGAAGGAGAAGAAGACGAGACAATAAATAATTGGAACAATTACCCCATGCACTCGAACAATAAATAAAGAGGTTATGAATACAAGAGTTGAAGAAACGTAGAGCACAGTGATGATTGATAAACGGTTTGATCCTTCTTAAGAGAGACAGTCTACTGTTTACAATTGAACATATATTTTCAATGTCTTTCTCCCATGTAAGTAGGCAATCAAGAGTAACACCAAGTAGTTTAGCATGCTGAACCTGTTCAATTAACTTCCCATTAATCATCACATCAAGAGAATGATCATTCACGCGATGAAATTTCTGTTGAGTCGTGATCAAGATAGACTTAGCTTTAGGCGTGTTGAGGGCCATGCCGTTTAAATTAGCCCATGCAAACACGCCAGTGTTAAAAGTCCGGACAGCTCGAGAGCCTTAGCATATGATAGCTCGGGGTAAATAATTTTCATAGCTCCTTTTTGCAGTCTTTCTAGGTCTTCGCTAAGATAACCAGAATGGAGAGAATGCATGTGATGTAAAATAGAGGTAGCTCTCTTCTAGCAACATGTGATTTCTTAAACTGTCTTAGAAAATATGATCTTGTTGAGACCTTTCAAACTAGTCCTGACACATGGACATTCCACTTTCAATCACTGCTTTTATAATATTAAGTCCCAACAATTTCACACTCTTGACAGTATCTAGGGTCTGACGGTTAACACAGATAGGGTCAAATTCTGGTTCGTTCCTTGAAACCTAATCCTGAGCTCTTTGCATTTCCTTTCGTTTAACGAGTTTTTTAACTTTTTGTGGGTGCACTTTAAGACTCTTTTATCTAGTTCGTTTCTGCTTAGTTTCCATTGATCGTTAACTAATAAATAAGCAAATTTTCTTTCTCAGTTTTAGAGAAAGAATTTTCTATCAAACTAGACGATTGCAATTCGAGCAACTCTTACGCATCTTTCGTTGCATCCATAACTCGAAATACGCACGCTAAGCATGAAACAACTGAATTCTTAATTTTACTTGATTTTTGGCGAACAAACAAACTCCACCTTGCATGAATCTAGGGGGGCTATCACGGGTTAATGTTGCAGATCGGGAAGAAACTTATTCAGAATGACTATAAAATTGTTACTATTTTTAATTAATTAATTAATTAATTAATTAATTTATTTATTTACTTTTTAACTCCACATGCATGCGTACGCCTGTGTTTGGTTTTCAATCCCTTGTCAACAGTTTTGTTAAGACTGGAAGTTTTTCCTGTACAGGTCGGATGCGTCTATTATAAGCTTGGAGGCAGCTCTTCAGAGCGGCATATTGTGGTATCCCTCAGTAAAACAGAAAGTGTTCATATCCAGAAAAATATTGCCTTTTCCAAAAAGGCGGTTTGCCGTTACAACTCCGGTTTTCTAATCTGACCATGAAAAACCCGAAAATAATGTCTTCCTACTTTATATTCATTTACGAACAATGTCTGTTCACTACAACTTCTTGAGAAGACCTGGCAGCAGTTGTTTTTGTGAGTAACAAATTTATGTCGATCTTCTTGCGGTGTAATTTGTCTTGTTATTGCAAGAGTAATTTTCCTGCTTCAGTCGGATTGTTCAGAGATAACAAAAGTGCATAACGTTTCGCTTGTGAACTTACTTTATAATTAACATGTTTTGTAAAGGATAAACAAACGTTAAAAAACGGATTTGTGGTCTTTTTCCAGCTGAATGGCAGTCTTTACGGTTCCCTGCTAGCAGAGGATTTGTACATGATATTTGACATAAATACTACTCGTGATATTTCAAAATTGTCTCAAATTTCACTCGCCTAGCGGCTCGTGAAATTACGTATAACAATTTTGAAATATCACTCGTGGTAAATAAGCCAAATATCACTACAAATCATGCTATTACCTATACTAATTTCCATTTTTCTCTTTTTTTTCTTCTCTTGAAAAACCGAGCTGGATAAGTCACCGAGCTCGATAGGTCACCGAGCTCGATAAGTTATCGAGCTCGATAAGTCATCGAGCT
>CALNXK010000161.1:1222500-1260000 GCA_942486035.1 Porites lobata
AGTTACAATCTTTTTATTCTCAGAAGGGTTATTCGTCAAACACAACACTTCATATGTAAGTTTCTGGAGTCGGATTTTCAAAGGCAGGATTAGATCGCGCAAAATTCGTCTTCAATTGATTTCAAATTTTTTTGTTTATAGTTGTCATTTTAAGACCAATTTTACTCAAACTGCATTTTGACAAATTTCAATCCAGAGTCAGTCAGTTGTGAAAATTTTGTGGCGATCAGAGGTAAATCGCTTTAAAGGCGATTGAAAATTATCACCATGCATGTACGAAAAAGCCAAATTGCCAATTTTCACTATTGAAAGAACTGAACTGAACCTTAAGGCAAAATTTGCATTGGTTGTGGCACTGTTAATCATTAGTTTTGATAATTAAAACGAAAAAAGTGAAAAAAAAACTTTTTTTGTCTATAAAATTATTAGAACATAATATTTCAAAAACGCTCTCATAGCCGATACTGTTCACATCTCGCCAAGTTAAAAACAACGGTCTTAACTATCAGCACACTAGATGATTTTAATAGCTTATTGATTGATTTCGAGAAAATTCCCAATTTGTTTACTTTGCATGTCAACGTTATTCTGTTGTTATGGAAGCGTACCGGCACTACAGCTTAAAAGTCATAGAACATTAAACACGAAGGGGTTAAACCTTGAAAAATGGGTGCAAGACTCCTCAAAGGCGTTTTTTAAACCAATGTCAACGAAATTTTCACACATGCATTTTAAAAACATACTAAGTAGTTAATGCGTATGAGAAAAAGACTTCTAAGAATTCTATCAAGCCATTCCTAAAAATGTTGACATTTCTTTTCGCCACCAGCAAGGTTACAAATTGGGTGGATGCTATAGGAGTAGTTCTCAAGATCGAAGCAAGGAAACAAGCAATAAACTTATGGTGTGGTAACGATTGATGTTAGACATCATTATGACTCTACTTTTGAGTAATTTTAAACTCACATAATTTATTTATCGATGCGTCTGCTACTGATAAAACCACAAATATTAAAATATTGAAATGTTTTTGTGGTTTGCTTCAATTTAAACAGAGAGATTTTTTACGGTTAAAGTGCTTTCTGCCGGGGTTGTCATGCTGCCTGTGGTTCTGTAAGGTTTTTTGCACTTTTTTCAGCTGTAAAACTATTGTTTGTAGAATTTTATGATTAAGTGGATGACTTGAAGAAGCAATTGTTTTTAGCCGCGAATTTATTAAGATCGTAACAAAAGTAGCGCCTACGACTACGTATACCGCGGCGGTGGCGTAAATTGAATTTTGTGATTCGTCGTTGGTATATAACCGAAGTTTAATATCCCTCTTCGTTTGACCTTTTTTCATCAGTTTACGCCAAGAGAGCCTGCACTTTTAACAAGCTTTTGAGGTAATGCTGTTTGAAGATCTGGACAAGCGTTTTGTTTTCGAACCTATGAAGTAAAACTAATTTCGATAGCTTTTGTTGTGTCTGCTTACAGTTAATTTTTTTTATCATTTTGTCCACCACCTCAAAATAATTGTCTTTTCAAAAATATTACGTGGGTTGTTTAGTGAGACTTGCTGTGCTCTAACTGAAGTCTTACACGATTATATCGGTAGAAATCTTCAAAAAGTACTTTTACGTTTGGAAAAGAAAGAAAAGTACTCTTAGAATTGCAAGAAACAATTAATTAGATCAATCACACTCGACTTCTATCAGTTTTAACAGTTTTTGCCGATAGAAGTATCGCATTAAGTAAAAGACACCTCATAAAGGAACTTTTTTAAACTTAGATGCAGTCCCTAACATCTTTGCTCCAGGAGAGGATTCGCTAAAATTTATCAAACTGAGCGAGTTGGAATTAGAGAGAAATAAGAGAACAGGGTATCCAACTACCAAATGTTTCCAAATACGTCAGAAATGCCTCAATTAGTGTTTTCTGTATGCTTTAGAAGCCTGTTTGGTTAATTTGGAGCTGCCCTTAAAACTATTCACCGTTTCGGTTGACTTTGGAAGAAGTTTCCCCGTGTCGAAATTTTTAGGTCGGTTTTTCATCTCATCCGAAACTGTCAGCTACCCCGATAGGTCCGGTGGAAAGTTCCGTCCTCTCATTAGAAAATTCTAGGAGACGTTTTGACTTTATACCGAAATTTTCAGGAGACCCAAGTTCGTAATATCGTGGCAATAAAATGCGAAAAACATAGCCTCCAAACATCGTAGGTATGTGGAAGGTATGTTAATAATAGTAGATTTACCTCCGAATATCGTGGACGAATGGAGCGGTTAATTTTCTATCCTTTCCGGAACTTTAGAAATTTTTAGGCAACATTTGCTCACTCAAACAACCCATCGGAGTGGGGTGCACTTATTTAGACCCAGTTTACACTGGTCCAGACAAATTTTTGAACGGATAAAAACTTGCACGAGTCCGCCTTTCGTTTACACTGTATCTGCAGAACCGTGCAAGGTTTTTAGCGGCAAACATTACTACAATCTGTAACAGAATTTGCATCCGTGTTCCGTGTAAACGGCCTGTTGCTGCACAGGTAAAAAAACACCGAGAAGAGAGTTGAAAATACGACGCGCAGCGGAGTATTTTTGACGAACTTCGAGGTGTTTCATCTGGTGATGAAACACTGTGTCGAATGTTTGATATTTCTTCTCAAACAAAATCATTTTTGAAGGAGAAATTAAGGATGCAAATACTAAGCAGTGTTTCATCCGATTTCCAAACACTCATTAAACATTAATTTCCTTTGTATTTTCTTAATGAATTATTAATGAGTTTGAGAAAGGCTTTTTCATGATCATAATTGATTATTTAAAAAGAGTGGTTGCCACTTATTTGATTGCAAATTTTAATAAGATTTGCCGATACTATTTTTCTTTCATGGATATGATATAAACCCGTGGAAGTGACAGGAAACTAGCTCTGCTGGGAGTCGGACACTGTAGTCTTTCCTGATGGAGAGACGCCGAACGCGCAAGTTGATATTGATAAAATATAATAAGCAGTAGCATCACTTTTTGCAGACCTTTTGCGCTGGAATTAAACAAAGTTAGATCTTGTTTAAATTACTAGATCTAATATTTACGATTAACAGCAATAAAAAGCCCAGAGCTACTTACCTAGGATTTTTTCCCACAGATTAATTCGAGAAAAAATTTCTTGTGTTGACCAGTCAAGAAGAACCAAAGAAAATGACATTGCTTCCGTGACAACAGGAATGTATGATATAGTAACAGCAGGTTGGTAATAGAATACCTGAATTTTGGCATTAAGTGCGTCTACTCAATTAGCTCAGTGTGACATCAAAGCGAAATACATGTTGACGATATATGAAGTCTATTTAATTAGTTTATTCCAAATTCCAATTCGACCAGGAATCAGGAAGACGAAGAACCACAATAGTGGATGTGCTCCCTCTAAATCATTATTTAATTATTTACTCATGTATTTATTATTTATTCACTCAAAGTTATTTTGAAGATTTAACATTAGACGATATCAGACTTGCCAGATTTAGAAGATTTCTGATAGGAATCGTAAGCAATGTGCCCTGCAATTAGCCTGTTCCAGGCTCCGAGATAGTGGTGAAAAGTCGTTCAGTAAATTCCCAAGTCGCGCGCGTCTTATTTTCGCTTTGCTCGTTTAATACGTCCCCACTATACTATCTGAGAGCCTGGCACAGGCTACCCTGCAATGTGCGCGTTCATCAGTGCAATAGCTACTAAATGAATGAGCCCACCAACTTGACAGCCAGCATCCTCTGGAGTGCTACATATTGTTAAAAGTGACTTGGGTTTAGTCAGGGGCACCCAACGACGGTTTTCTCCTAAATACATTGGAAAAACTTTTTAGGCTATCCAGAGTATTTTAAGATATCTAGAAATGCACTCTTTTCGGCGCTATAAAATTTGTATGTACGTGTTCGGTCATCCTAGTGGAACTTTCGTCCTTTGGAAATGACAAGGGCTTGAGAATTTTTTGTCCCAAAAATTTGGGTGAAATTTGAGATACAACGAAAATTAGACATTCCCGCTTAATTTTTAACGCCATCCCATTTTTGAATCGGAAAATTTTAGGTTCCCTTTTCTGTATTGAAAAAATGGCCTTACTTGGGAAGACAAATGTTAAAATTAAGCTTGAGAAAATCGTAAGGAATTTATACGATATGCCTCGAAAATGGTACATGAACGGAACGGTCATGTGGAAATTTTTAGCCGTCGTCCGGTTATAGAAAATTGTAGGCAATATTTGCTTCTCCGAACAGATATTGTACCGGAAAAGAGTCGTTGGGTGTTCCCGCTTAGTTTACGCCGTAGGAAAATTCGCCTTCCCATCTAAAACTAGACACATGAAAATATATAATAATATATAGATTTAGCCAGGGCTAAAAGCGAAGCTCCCATTAATAAATTTAGAATTTAAATCAAACAATAAACTTGTAATCCACAAATCAGTTAACTTTAAGGGAAAGCTAAGGCTAAGTGATTTTAGAATGAAAAAAAAATCTTACATCGAATTGATAGCCGTATATATACACCCAAAAAATAGCAAACATCTTCGATCACATTTTAGAGCCATAATGGCTCTTGATCACAGTAGATTAGGCCTGGAAAACGAAGTTTTGGAAAACAAATCAGGCCGAATTTTTTGCTTTCGACAAGTTTACTTAACAAAAACTTGCCAACAACTCTGGGAGCGTGTAAACCAACATTTCATACTTTTTACACATCACATCTGAAACAGTGATATGAGGCGTTGTTTTTATCATATAGACCTCAGACAAAATGCAGTATTTCACAATTTTTCAAGACAAATTGCACTCATTCAATATTCAGAACCGTACGAAGCACTCGTGGGCTTTTAGCAAAACCGTTCAAATAATTTCCAAAATCATATATACGGCCAGCCGGTTCTCACTTTTGACAAGCGCCAAATTTTCAGTGAACATTAAACGAGTTACGCTTCAACGTAATAAAGAATTTATTGTGTTTATTTTTTTTATTAAATGGTTTTATAACGATGTGCAATCTTAAAAAGCGTTTGATACGAGCAGCATTTTGAGTACTCCTGCAAGCGTTGTTTATGAACGACTGAAAACAAACTGCAAAGCGATTAAAATTGTAAGAGACTACTAACAATCAATAAAAGAAATGTAATTCGGTGAAACATTTACAGAGATAACAATTTTCATTCACGAAGACAAGTATTAAAGCGTCTCTAAAAACTGAGTCTTTAAGCTTAAGCTTAAAGCTTTTAGCCGGCTTCCTGTTGTTTACTGTTTTCAAAGATGAACTCGCGGCAAGAAAACCGCTCAAAGCTTTCTTTCTACAGCCAAAATTATAACTAAATACTCTTCGGAAAGTTTTTTCGTTCTATATGCGGAGAGAAAATATCGACTAAAGGCTTTTTAAAGTTCTGTAAGCTTATATATACTAGATCAGATCATTGTCTCAGATCTTAACACAAACGTGCATAAATTAGCCCGATAAACTGCGCTCGACTTCATGAAATTAGATATAAAAAACAAACATACACTGTATACAATAATTACTTAGGCTTACCATTCGAGATGCAGCTCTTGAAAGCTATAAAGTAAGGCCAGAATCGCTTGAGGGACTTTTCAATCCGCATCCAGCAAGGTAAAAACGAAAGCGATGCATCCGAAATCGGATTTCCAACTTTGGCAACCGGCGCATTTCCCGACCAAAAATTCAATAAACAAACCAGCCATGAATCAAAGAAGACTGTTGATAGCAGCCGTATTTCATTTTAAGCATCCAGTGGAAAAAGACAGTAAAAGACATCACAAGTTGACAAAATACTCTGTCAGCTTCAGCTGTCAAACTGAAAGTAAACAAGGTTCAAGATGCTGTATAAATCAGTTTCTGCATGAACTCACCTGTCAAATTTTGACCACGGAGCATAAAAAATTGGACGGTCGTAGAGCGTGATCAACGCGTGTCTATGGTCAGAAAAGTGAAAAGCCTCTGTCTTCCCTGCTTGTATCTTTAAATGACTGGCTGAATTTTCGAGTCCGAGATCAGTTTGAAATCAAAATGTTAATAGCGCGGGGCCATAGTGACATTAACACAACACTTTCTGTCATCATGTCATTATTTTGCTGCCGTTCTCTTTGCCTTTGTATTTCTCTTTCGCGTTGCCTTTGTCTGTTCATTCTAGCTCCGTCTCGTTCTACTTGCCGGCGTTTTTCACTATAATTTTCTCTCCTTCTTCTCGCTCTGACTCTTTCTACTTGCTTTCTTTTTTTCAAAACCAGTTGCGCGATATAATTGCGCGACATTGCGCCATGCGATTTCCCGCCAAAAAAATCTGTACTTTCCCCTACCCCAAGAGTCAATGCGGACTACTTTCCACTACCCGGAAAGTCCGTACGGACGGACGTACGCTACGTCACAACCAAATTTTCTGGGATGGATAGTTTACCAAATTTTCTTACCCATGGTGCTCCGCTGCGCGCGCGCGAAGCGCGCGCGGGAGCTCCGCTATAAGCTATTATTAAAAACTGAATCATTGGATAATGCAATTCTAGCATTTTGATTGGCTTAGCCGTTATGGTATATGAGCTAATATACCATGCTCTCCATATATGGTCGGCGTACGCGTCAGTTTAAAGCTAGCTGAGATTTTTGTTTCGCGAAGGATAGAGCGGCGCCCGAAGCAAATCGTTTTAATTCATTTCTTAGAATACTAGAAATGCAATTTCGTCGAAAGAAAAAAGACAAAAACAAACAAAAAAGCCACAAGAGCTTGTTTGAAAGTTTATCGAAAAACACATGAAAACACATGGAACAAAAAGTACCTTGACCAGCTACGAAAGAAGACAAGTGTTGTTTCTTCATGATCGCGAAGCCATTCGCCGATCGAGTCACTCGCCGATAGATAAGTGCGGCTCGTTTATCCGACATCAAGAATATAAATCACAAGTAACCAGCTACAAATACAGGCTATGCAGCCATTCACTAGAGCAATCGAGGCGGCAGTATAGCTTCTTTTCTCGTTCAGCAAAACCAGCTTGTGGCTTCAAACAACTTCATAACAAGCGACCGAGGTAATAGTTTTTCTCCGTTGTTCTTACTTTTATAACTGCACCGAAAATCCAAATTCACAGTAATTTCGACGGCTGTCACTTAAAAATTATTTTCCTTTACATTATCTGCCAGGTTTTTTTAGCTGTTCTCCTGTGTAAAATCCTACAATGTTTTGATTTTTCATTCATACAGTCCAGGCGAGTCCGTTCGCGCGTTGACAGTTTTGATAGACGTGTGACATGTGAATAGCGGAAGTCCCTTGTCTTTTCCGGTTTGTTCTAGTATTTTGTGGGCGTTTTTAATAAAACAATTATTCCACTCGCGCTTGTTGGATATGAGATGATTATAGCCAACTCGGCGCTACGCTCCTCGTTGGCTATCTATCATCTCATATCCAACGCGCCCTCGTGGAATAATTGTTAAATATAACACTAGTCGATCGTTTACTAGCCTGCGAGCAAGCTCTCCCGACGCTCTTGTGTCGGGGTGGGAAAAGGAAGGTGAACGGGCAAGGGCCAATTCCAAAAACACAACACGTTCACGATCAGCAAATGTTTTTACTATTAACGACCCATAAAAGTAAATTCCTACAAAGAGCGAAAAAAAATATAAAATATAAAATATAAAATATAAAATAATAGCTACAATACAGAAAAACTACTTTAAGGCGACTGCAAAATGAAAGTGAGATTAATGAAAAACGATGAAAACGAAGCTGCTTACCAAATGCTGAGGATGACACAGTTGGTGGTCAGGGCCACCGAGGAAAAAAATCTACTTCCACTAATGCTGTTGCACTAATAGACGCATAAACTGGTAAAAAATAAGGGCGAGATAACAAACTATAACGAAATTTACATACAGCACGTAACAAAGGAGCGTAATTAACAAAATACCGGAGAGCGAAAAGAAAAAGAATACACGATAACAAGTAAGTGAGAAAACGAAAAACAAAAGGAAAAAATTTGCCCCAACATCCTGGGGGGTTTGACTGAATTTAACTGATTCAGCAAAATAAGTAAGGGGAAAATTTAAAACTAAGAGTCCGCCAATTAGAACCTAGCCTGTGCCAGGCTCTCAGATAGTATAGTGGGGACGTATTAAACGAGCAAAGCGAAAATAAGACGCGCGCGACTTGGGAAAGGGGGCGGTGGCGCCGCCCCGTCTCTCCCCAGCTCCCGCGCGTTTTTTTCATTTCTTTTTGCTGAACGACTTTTCACCACTATCTCGGAGCCTGGAACAGGCTAATTAGAACCTGGTCATTTGAATCAGTCTCTAAAACTCTCAAGTTTCGATAAACACAGTTTTAGACAGCTTCCTCCAGCAAACATAGCTTAGAAATTGGTCTAGTTAGAGTAGAGTTCTTCGTCTTAATTTCTGCCACACGGACTTTACCGTCTCGTCCTGGAAAAGTCTTGATAACACGTTCTCAAACTCATTAATAATTCATTAAGAAAATACAAAGGAAATTAATGTTTAATGAGTGTTTGGAAATCGGATGAAACACTGCTTAGTATTTGCATCCTTAATTTCTCCTTCAAAAATGACTTGTTTGAGAAGAAATATCAAACATTCGACACAGTGTTTCATCACCAGATGAAACACCTCGAAGTTCGTCAAAAATACTCCGCTGCGCGTCGTATTTTCAGCTCTCTTCTCGGTGTTTCATCTGGTGATGAAACACTGCATCTCATGTCTGATATATTACGTCAAAGAGCCAACATCCTCGCGGGGAGTTGTTATCCACAACAAGAACTACATCTCCGATCTTTAAGTTGTCTTTCTCGCGTATCCACTTCTGGCGTTGTTGCAGAGTTGGGATGTACTGTCGTATCCATCTTTTCCTAAAACAATCAGCCAGAAATTGCGCTCTTCTCCATTGGTTCCTTCTGTAAAGATCCTCGCGGTAATGTCCTCGTGACATTATACATGTAGCCACTTTAAGTTGACCTTAAATATTTATTCCTCAGAACTTTTATTAAGAATCCTAGTGGCAGGAGAAAGGTGTAACATTACCGGAGAATATGTTGAATGAGGCTCAACGTGTGAATAAAAAATATTCATAAGCTACCGAAAGTTAGTCGGAGAATTCTGCATAGTAAATGGAGAATTCTCCAATCTCTGATGCCTGATGAACACGCTGATTCCTTTTACAGCGAAATTCATTGCATCGCGCTGTGCATTTTACAAAATTCGAAGGAAGTTTGGGTTTTTCTGTTCCATCAATCATCTTAGTGGACCTCTTAGGAAACACATGTTTAATTGCATGAGTTCAAAAGGTCCTGGTTTTTATTATCTGTGATTGGTGGATTTCGGTCTGTTTTGTTTGTTTCATGTTTCAAGGTTCGTTGCTTTGTGATCGTCCTGTTTCAGGCAATAGTCTGGTTTTACTGATCTTTCTTATTCTTGTCACTTGTAAGAATAAAGCAACATCTGCCTCCTTCCTTCCTTCGACAAAAAAATCCACTCACCATTGGGATTTCCTTTGCTATTCCTGAGCAGTCTAGAGTCATTCTCAGCCAAGCTGGGCAAGCATGTTACTGTCTGATTTGCATTAACCCTGCCTTCACTCAAATGATTGACAGAAGAGAAAAACCCAAAATCCCGTCGAACTTTGCGATACGCGCAGCACGATACAACAAATTTTGCTGTAAGTGTTTGTATAAACATGCTGTTCCTCTAATTTTTTTTCATACACTGTTGTGTTTCTAATGAAGAGCATTTGTATAAACATCAATTGCTTATTTTTACTTTTCTTTTTCTTCATCTTTTTCTTACCTCACTTTTATTTTTATGTCCTTTGGTTGGATCAATGAAGAAAATTTGAATAACTCTGGCATATGCAATACACATGACTTTTACTTTTCAACTACTGATTCACAATCAATACAGAACTCACAGGACATGTTATGAGTTAGGCACTTTGAAGACCCTAACAGCTGTTTTAATGACATTTTTTAGAGAAGTAAGGAAGTATTTAACATTGTGATGAAAGCAATGGTCTACAATAAAAGCTATTAAGTGATAGGAATTATGGAGTTCAAGAATGTTTGGCGTTCACAGCCATTTACAGCTGTCAGTGCAATCAAATTATCGAAAGATAGTTCGAGTTCATATTACAACACTTACAGTTACTGTTGCAATATGGCTAAGTTGTAAGTTAGGAAAAGGTTAAACTCAAGGCAATGCCGGGGATCCTCTATGTTGGCATTCATATTCACTTTCTTGCTGCCCTGTCAGTAAGACCATTTTGTCTGCTAATTTTGAGGTAAAGCCACAACTTGATTTTTTGCTCTTAAATTGCAGTGGTAATGCACCAGAAACAAGAGACACAGCATTTGTAGTGTATGAAGATATCTTTGATGCCAAGAATGCTTGTGATCATCTGTCAGGCTTCAACGTCTGCAATCGCTACCTTGTCGTTCTCTACTACCATATCTACCAAGGTAAAGTAGACTAACAATATTATTTGTTCAAGGCGGGGCTGTCACTTAGACAGCATGACTCGTGGTGTCTTTCATGGGAAATGAAAGGACAATAGAACCAAAATAATATTATTTTCTAGCTGATCAAACATAACTATTTTGCAAGTCCCTTGCCCTTTCTTCATATCAAGGTTCTACTGTACTTTAGTCAAATCCAATGTTTATTATTTATTTCTTTTTTTATTCAGGCTTTCCAAAAATTGGACAAGGAAAAGAAGAGACAGGAATTGGAGAAAATGAAAGAAAAATATGGAATCAACAAGGACAAGTAACACCATTAGGAAGGAGAACACCAGAAAATGTCTTATTTATAAACAGCACTTTAATACCAAAAACTCTTTTCCAGAAGTCAGTAATAATTTATGTACATTGTAGCACATAATACAAACAACATTCAGAAAGAGGAAGTATAGGTTGTAGCCCAGTTATGTTGCAGTACTTTGTTAATGTTCCTCAAATGTTTTGTTACATGTAGTTATCTATAGCTGTGGAAAGTAGTTGACAAATATCTCTTGACGGTGTACAGCATGGCAATTTGAATGCACTCCATAACACTCTAGTTATCTTTGTTTTAGTTCAATCAAAATTGTAAATGCTAATTTGGTTTAAACGTAGCTTGTCTTTCTTACCAAATAAAAAACTGAATGTTACAGAACAGGGCGACTACTGTAACCATTGTTCTAGATGAGAAATGTGTCTCGGGTCAATGACCCGGCAGAGAAGGCTTTCTGGCCCAACAGATGGTATATGTGTTAAGTAAAATATGACGAAAAAAATTAGCATGTGGTCTTGGTGACCCCTCAGATGGTCTACATGAAAGAATAAACTGGAACGCTGTGTAACCAGGGCAACGTAGACAAAGTTGACTAATCAGATTACAGGGAAGTAACAATACACTCCACGAAAGTTGGTTGTGGGCCAGTCAGCAGCTTGTAAGAAAACAGTAAGTTACTCAAAGCACAAAATTATAATATTGATAGCAAACGTTTTTCAAGAAAGCAAAATGTTTCACCAGGCAATGTTTTTCTGTTTGAATCTTTACATATTACACCCAGGAGACATATTTGTTTTGGGCACAAGCTGTCATTTTGTCATCTACCAGCAATTTCTTCGCAACCATTGCCGTTCTTTGCAATAACATCACAACCTCATGTCAAAGATTTAAATAACATTTATGTTTTTTGCCTGCATCATTCATTCTAACAGACCTGTCAGGAAACACAGGCTTTCTACTGCGGGTTCAAAAGGTCACTTCTGTAGGCTGTGATTGGTTGATTTCGATCTTTGTTATTTATTTCAATTTTGATGACTGACAACTAACTTTCTCAGAATGTATTGTTATTTTCCTGTAATCCAATTGGTCAACTTTGTCGGGGTGGCCCCAGTTATTGTAGTCGCACTGTAAGACTCTTGTTCGACTAAGGGTGAATGTTTTACTCTTCATGGGTGAAAAAAAATTCATGGTTAACCAGGCGTGAACAATCATTCATGTCTCAACAGGGTCTGGAAAACAACTGCAAATGTTGATGTTTTTTACAGCACCTCAACATTAGGATGTAAATTTACTGTAAACAGCAGATTGAGTATAAGTAATTGCTCTTAACAGGATCCAGGGCCTGTGCAAGGACTCAGAAGGCAAATGTATCTGAACCAGTATGAATTTTCGGGCTGTTTCTGATTGGCTAAGAGATTTTTGGCACCAAAGGTGGATCTGTAAATAGTGTGAAAGTGTTATACACTGTGACCAAGACCCTTAGAAGGAGGTGGAGATCCAATCTTGTGTTTACTCACAAAATTCTCTTTAACCCACCATTTTACCCAATAAACCCATCAAAGGATAAACAATTACTGTATCGTGGATGGGTTGTAGCTCACTCTGTAGCGAAGATACCCCATGGTGTTTTCATCAACAAACTACTGACAACTTTTGATCACCTTAACATTATTTTTTTTATTGTGTGTGCAGTATATGTTACTACAAATTAAAAATAGTGAGTGAGGGCACCCTCTTTTCTCGTCCCGCTCAACACACGCATGTGTGCACTCCATGCACTAAATTCGGAGCTGAAGAGAGAGTACTTGCCGCCAAAAAGACCTTTCTACGTTGTAGCTTGTACGTTTTGTTTTCCCAATTCAGACCACGTGATGTTCTCCAGGGAATTTTCCTTTTGTCCTTTCATAATTTATGCATAGATTAGCTACCATCACGTAGTCTGAAAAGCGAAAACAAAAGATACAAGCTAACAAGGTCTATTATAATGTGACGCGTTTAAGAACCCATAACAACTGTTCACTAGTTTAAAGCCAGTATTAAAACTGATAAAATCACAAGTCTATTACAACACTTAAAGTACTCAACGTGGACCCATCTTCAGTCTTGGGGTGCGCTCAGTCTAATGAGCATGATATTGACAGAGTTTTCAGCCTGAGCTTTAAAGTTGGGATGCTTCCATTGCCGAAAACAAGGGACGTTTGAAACTTTTACTTAGCTTTAACAAGTGAAAAATTAATAGCTGTATGTGACAAGTAAGACGCCGTAGTATGGAATTTTGGGGATGGGGGCTGTGGATCGGGTCTGAGTACAGTAGCATTAACTGTTTCTCTGAACCATTTGAAACACTGCAAGCACACTTCTTAGTCTTACTATTTGAAATAATTAACGAAGAGTAATAATTTACACATTCAAAGAACGATTCTCTGAACGCGATTATTTACGGTTCGCAGAAATTTATGTCAGTTTTTTGAGTCCCCCATTAATACCAGTTTTTCTGACTCTACACATTTTTGTTGCATTATTGGGATACCTGTGGCAAAGCCCATTCTAGTTATCTGATTTCTGTCACTGCAGTCCCAAATTAGCCTTCTAACACAGCCGTCTCTGACCGCTTCACACCACTTTGGACGTTTCGCCGGCTGTACGTATTCGCAGATAGGCCAAAATTTCTAAGCTTATAACTCTTAAAAATATGGAAACGAGGCGGGTATGTTTCCCTGCTAGCAAGAGTCTAAGTTTCTGTCTTGACGAGCTAAAAGTAGAGGTGGAACTTTTAGCACGCGTGCCAAGAGTAACTAAAAAAGTAGGCTCTGCAAGCAGAGAACTACTTTTTTTTTCTCACTATAATTTTTAGATTTTGTAACATATTCCTCTCTCACATAATTAGTAACCAAAGATTCTTCAACCAGCTTCGAAAAGGAAGTTACTTTTAATTAAAGTAACAGGGAAGCCCATGGACTCAAAATTCTAACCTTGATTATATCTGCATTCATCAACCCGGAAAACTACTATTATCAGTTAAATACAAGTGATATAAGAATCTAATTATAATTAGGTGAGATAATGGATAAAATCGAGCTACCATTGCGCAAATATTAGGAAATTATGATGTCTACGTTATTCTTTACGCCAGATGACGACGTTTTACCAATGATATCATAGTCCAGTTGTGATTTTGAGTGTGATTAAAACTCAATCTTGGATGTTTTAAACAATTAAAAAATAAACAGCTTTCCGGTTCTAGTAATTACTGGGACTTTCATGAAACAACCTTTTGAGGGAATTTGTGTTTCACAATAGAGAAGAAACAATATTGCGGCTGAAAAAAGTTTAACTTGAGTGTGCGATCAATTTTAAAAAGGTTAGTAACTGGTCAGCGGAAAACCGTAAAAAAGTAAATGACCGAAATAAGTTGAAACTTGAGCCCGCGGCACGCTCATGTGCTACAGGTCAGCAAATACCCTCTTCAAAGTTAAAACATCTGTCCATCGTAGTTTATTTAGCAACTGCATGGCGTTCTTGGACTCGGGGTATATTTCTGGTCACCGTGACAAGTGACACAGAAAAATGCATCGCTAATTTAATGTATTATTTTACCTAGTTTGACTTCGTGGTAAGTGCCATTACAATTATTTATTTCTTACTTGATGTTTTAAAAGAATATTTATATATCCTCATGTTAAGTTTCAAGAAAACTGTTCTTGCTCGCTAACGCGAGTAGTACGTTCTCCTTTTGCCTAAAGGGGCTGTGTCACGGCAGTCCAGTTCATTTTCAGTTGTTTCATTTTGCCAATTACTCGCCCTCAATTGCTATGGAACTTAAAGTAAGCAAAGAAATTACATGTAAATGACAAAATCAGAGATCCGAGACAAACAAATATGTCTCCTGAGCATTATTTTTGAAGTTGGAAGCAGCAGGGACCAACTTTGAAAAACTGTTAGGCTGAACAGTTTTCAAAAACCCTAATTTCAATCCGTTTCAATCTTCTTCAGTTTTGCCCATCCGTGGCATCTGTTGTTTCTGTTATGTTGTTTTAACCTTCCTTTAAAGTTTTAAGCGGTTATTTTTATGTTTCTTTTAATTTAACGGGCATTTTATAATTTCCTAATTTGGCTGAATTTCGTGACACAACTCCTTTAAGTTATAGAATAGTAGTCTATTCTCACCTGTCTCCCTCACGCCTATTGTTGAGTATGGGCACCAACAGTCTCGATCTGTTGACTAATATAATCCTAATATAAAACTGAGGTGGGTAGGGAGGGAAAAAGCCACAGAAACGAGACCTGAGAAGGATAGGCGTAAAAGGAAACGAATGAGAACGGTCAACATGTTGAATATAAACTGCTTAGCAGCTTCGAGAGAATAGCATAACTCCTTTGTCTACTCTGCCTTTTATACGCGCGAGGTAGGACCGCTGAGAATAGTAGTCTATTCTCACCTGTCTCTCTCACGCCTATTGTTGAGTATGGGCACCAACAGTCTCGTGTTGAAGATAACCCTAAAATACCACGGCGGAAACCACAAAAACCGCACAAACGGATGCCCATCCTCAAAACGAGAACCCCAAACTGAAAACCCCATCCTAACAAAAATTAAACAGAAATTAGGAACGAGGAAACGCAGAAACGAAGTCTTTTAAGCGATTAAGATCCGCATATAAAGTTGTGGAGGCGGAGGCCGCCAACTCGTTTGAAGACAATAAGTCAGAAGGAGATCCTTCACGAAGAACTTCAGCTAACTTGATGTAGTAAAGGGCAGTACCCTTGTTGGACCAACCCACGTGGGACATCACATCAGCGAGCTGTGATCCAGACAAAGCGAGGGTAATGGCGGAGCCCGAGCGGAAACCGTGCAGAGTCTCGCCTTCATCAATTTTCGCGTCCTTTAAATAATATTTCAAGCGGGCTTCTGCGGAAGAACTTGTAAGGGGCTTATTGACGATATGACCCTGGTGATTAGTGGGGCGAAATAAGTAGCCGTTGGAGAGAGTTATGCGTAGTTCTGAGGCGACAGCCACATATGTTTCAATTGCCTTGACCGGGCAAAGCTGGGGATTTGAATGGCGACGAATTCCAAAGACGTTATAGGCGCCGTCTCGTAAAGTTTTACCCCAAACATGATTAAATAAAAAGCCATCGTCTTTAGGGAAACGCATAATTTCTGCGGTTTTCACACATCCCAGATCAGAACCTCTATCCGCGCTGAAGAATAGAGTTTTGACCGCCGCCTGGTTAGCTCAGTTGGGAGAGCCCTGGTCTACTGAGCGGGAGGTCGCGGGTTCAAACCCCGGCCGGACCAACACTCAGGGTCTTTAAATAACTGAGGAGAAAGTGCTGCCTTTGTAATAATATCTGCAAACGGCTAGACTCTCTAGTCTTCTCGGATAAGGACGATAAACCGTAGGCCCCGTCTCACAAGCCCTTGCACATGTATTAAATCTGTGGGACGTTAAAGAACCCACACACTCTTCGTAAAGAGTAGGGCACGTAGTGCCCGGTGTAGTGGCCTATCTCACTTTCACACTCATGTATGGGGGCATCATTACTCATTCCTTCACTACTTGTAAACTGCACCTTAAGCAGTCTGGCAAAGTCCCCCAAACAGTGTTGTAAATTATCCCTGAAAAGCCCTGAGGGGAGTGGATAATAAGATATTTACAATTACAATTGCTTGATCTCGAGCCAGAATAAAGAGAGCGGAAGGGCTGACTGCCGGATCCGCCATTTTTCTATCCCATAACCTTGCCAGAAGTAAGAGCTTCGGTAGAAAAAACGGGACTGCTTGCTTGGGGACGATATGAGCACGCAATTGTTCCTCAGATACAGCCTTAAGATAACCTTGGACTGGAGAAGAAGCAGCAGGATTACCAAAACCTAGCATACTATTCCATTCGCCAGAACGGCCTTCCTCGTTAAATATTGTACGAAGTTTTCCAATACAGGAATCCACGGTTTTAAACGCGAGTCGCTTGGGGCAACCGCAATCAGAAGCATCTTGGTTTGGGGCATTTACACATTCAGCTACATGGACAACCCTTTTCCCGTGACCATCTTTCCAAATCAGAAAACGTGAAACATCTTCGGGGGTGGCGGAATAGATAGACTTTGTATTAGGCAAAGAGGCTAAAAAGGTTTCAAACTCCACGCGCAAAGAGGATTTTTGTTTTGAATACGAAGACGTGTTGGCCGTTTGTGTAAGCTGTTGTAAACGAGCATCAATGGCTGCGAGATCCACTTTTATTTTCGAGGCAGGCTGACGTGGGACTGACTTTCTTTTGTAGCCACACATTTGGCAAAAACGAAACAAATGGTCGTTGGCATAAGCACATGAAGGGCAAGCTACAGCGGGGATAAAAAACCGCTGTACTTGTGGGAGATCCTAATAGGGAAGACAGATGAAAGACTAAATGAGAATAAATACCAAATATAGTTGAAAATAACTAAATAAAATCAAGGAGAGACGAAAAGTACAAGACTCGATGACTTTATTGAAATTACATCTTAATGACAGAAACACATCAAATGCAACAGCAAAATGGATTTGCTTGCTTGATAATCCTTAAACAGTATGAAATACTGCGAGTCTAATTATTTGAAATCCGGAAAACCCAAAGGTCCCAGGGGATCGGCCTGTCACCCAAGATGCCATCCCCGGAAGGGGTGAGAAGAACGCCACTAGCCCCTTTAGAGGCTAGCAAGGAGCTGGAAGAGCATGCAGACAGAAGCAAAGGCCATCAAAAACGACGTGGGATCACGTCTGGGACAACAAGGGTGTATGGCAACTTAAGGCTATTAAGATACTTAAAGACCTTGGGAATAAGGCCCAAATCCCACGTTTTTGGACTAAGTCTAGAGTCCTGAAAGCTTAGCCAACGGGAGGGAGAATCCGCAGGGTTCTCAGGGCCAGGAACATAGTAGACATGCAGATCAACGTTAAGATGCATGGTAGTTTGAAACAAGCACTTAAGAGCGGTCACCAAAGAGTGGGAACGGGAACCACGCCTGTTCCAAGAGTGAAGCAAAACCTGACTGTCAACAAATGCATCCACCCATGAGTTTCTGACCGTATTCCCAAAGGATTGTAAGGCATTGTTGAGGGCAAGAGTTTCCTTGGTAGCAATGTCGGCCCCAATAACAGAAGAATCCCAGTAGTCGGAAGTGCTAACAGTAATGGCACCCGGACTCAATACACCTCCCCAAGCAAAAGAGGAAGAATCCGAGAACAAACGAAAATGGCAGTGTTTCTCGGAACGCCAAGGAAGGAAGCCGTTCCAGGTTTCCAAAAAGAGCCAATGCTCCAACTCCTGTCTCAAGGGCCCGGATAGTTTGACCGGTCGAGATGAGCGCACAGCACGAGAAAGGGCCAAGTTAATTTCGTTTGTATAAAGCCTTGCAACTGGCACGGCCAGAACCATTGAAATGCACTTCCCTCCTAACCTTTGGAGAGTAATCAGGTCGATGGATTCTGAACTAAGAGCCTGCTTGAGAAGAGTAAGAAACTTTTTTTTCTTGTGAGGCAATAAAATGAAGGCCTGTTTCTCAGAATCGGAAATAAAACCCAAGTAAGGGACTTGCTTGCAAGGTACCAAAGTCGATTTATCCAAACCAATAAAATAACCGAGGGAGGAAAGGATAAAACACGTAAGAAAGATAGCAGCGTTGGCTAAAGCCAAATTAATGCTATCCTGGGAGGGCAAATTTTGATAAGCAACCGGAAGACAACCATTAGGGAAAGAAAGCTGACTACTGTGACGGTCGTCGATGTACAGCGAAGATGGAATGCCAAACGACCGTAGATAATGAGAGGCAAGGAGGCTAGTGGAGTGATAAATGTAGGCGGACGATTTCCAACCAAATGGAATACCACAACTGACAAAAAACCATCCGCCCCACTCGAATCCAAAAAATATCCGGCTGTCCACTGAGAGTTGGATATGGTCGTAACCGGATTTGTCATCGCAGACAGTTTGAAAGAAGCCAGGGAGAACATACTTGGGTAAGTGCTGAACACTGTCCAATTTAAAAGGGCGGTCTTGAGTCCAAAGGTTGAGAAATCTGTCGTCATTACAAAGGCGTGGTTTGGTAGGTTCTACTGTAAGCGGCATGACCAGGTGTGGAGGTGGACATTCCCCTACCTTGCCCCAGAGGGAGATGGCGCCTGAAGCTAATCTCTCGATAAGAGAATCAGAAATAAACTGGGCAAACGCCTTACAAGAAGGATGATTAGCAAAAATGCGAGCAGGCGGTCTGTCGCAGTCATAATTGACTTCCTTATAGCTTCCTTTATAATGGGTAAAAAACTTGTCAACGTGGATAAAGTTATGAATCCAGTCCAGTACTTCAGAGAAATTGTTATCAGACGATTGAAATAACTTGTCCCATTGATCTATATGGCGATGGAGTTCACCCGCTCTAAAGGAACTTGAGTCACGGAAGGCCAAAAGGGAGGCGTCGGCAAACGCTTCTCCCGCGATAACTGAGGAGATGAAATCTTGACTAATATGGGCGTTGTCTGCCATTTCCTGGGCCTCAGTGAGAAGAGATCCCTTATAATTGACCCAACGTGGCGAGTTAACAGAAATCTTGGCAGGATCAAAGTTGGGAGTCTTTTCCAGTCATGAAAAGGCGTCTTGAAAAACTAGAACAGAAGAAAGAATAGGTAAGGCCCAGGGAATGGCAAACTCAGCCCCGGTAATCCGAGAGGGAACATTCGTTCCCCTTGAGAATGCCACCCGAGGGAAGAAGAAAGAGGAGCGAGAACAATATAGCGAGTGGACAACAATACAGCGAGTGGAGAACACTATAGCGAGTGGGCAAAATAAAATATATAAAAATGTAAGTCGGTATTAAGGGATAAAAGGGTGAAGGATTAAAGACGGTAACCCCGAAATAACAAAAAATAAAGGAAACATAAGGCAAGTAAAAACAATGCACTATTCGCCTAAAGGAAAATCTTTATTGCATAAGATGATACAACAAAATTATGTTGAAGGATGGTTAAATCGAGGCTGAGCAGCAGAAGAAGGCTGACGAGAAGGAGCGCGCTTCCAACACTGGGGTGACTTATGCCCTGGTTCACCACATTTGCAACAAATAACGCGAGAGGGTGGCCGCTGATAGGCTTGAAAATACGGTTGCCGATATGGCAAACTTCCTCTACGCGTCTGTGTGCGAAATGGTGTGGACCGCTGGAAAGACTTGTCAACCTTCGAGATCGTTTCGATAACACGGGAAAAATCCTTGTCAGCAAACAAAGCAAGGAAATACGCCTTGAACTGCTCAGCTGGGACGTGGAGCTTCTCTCTCAAAGTCGAAGCGATAACATCATAGCTGGCGGCCTTGGGGTGACTGGAGGACTTTGCAACAGAAGCTAATTCTTCGGCGTAACGAAGCGCTTTGTACTTGTCGAAGTCCTCAACTCTTCTGCCACCATAATATGAAATTCTCTGTATCAATGACTCGACTGAGGTGCCTTGGGCACTTTCGAGAGCTTTAATACGCTGTTGTAAGGCCTAAAAAAGAAAATGGGCAGTCAAAACTAGGCCCTAAAAGCGACAAAACATCGATAATAAAATCCAAGAATAAATTCAAGGCAATAATAAATAAACAGCTTTTATAATAAAAGATCGGGAGAGAAAAAGCAAACAAAATTAAATACAACAGGCAAAATAAACTAGCCCCAGCGGGACTGCCGGTGTAATCGAGCGGTAAATACGCAAATGAATAAAACAAAAGGGCAAACAAGGAGGCGCAACAACTAAACGAACTGTACGCGGAGCAAAACTAAAAGGGGGTTTAAAGATGAAAATAAACAACAACAACGACAATTTATTAAGGTATTTCCATATCTATACATGGCATTACCTATCTAATATTTATGAATAAAGTACAAATATATCATTTATAAATATATAGCAAAATAAAAAGATTATATTCTTTTCTGAAATAACATATCATGTCTGTAACGCATACATTCAAAAACAAAAGCAGCAATTGATCTACAAACAGAGGGATCTATACTATTAAAGAGAAATAAAAGTTTTGAAGTCACATCTAAGTCCTTGAAAAGTGTATATCTATCAGATATTTCACTGAAGAATTTTAGACGTAAATTGTCATAAAGTTTGCAGAAGAATAGAAAATGAAGTTCATTTTCAACTTCATTTGTCTGACATAGATAACATATTCTTAAATTTTCGGGAGTTTTAGGTACTGTGTGTCTGCCTGTTTCAATATGTAATCGATGATTTCCTAGTCGAAATTTATTGAGTGCTGTTTTGTGAAGTGGGTTTTTAATCATATTTAAGAATTCTGCTTTTTTATTATCGTTCTTAAAGGTAGTATAAAAATTCAATTTTCTATTTGTTTTAAGGAGGGTAAGTTGATGCTCAGTTAGAGCATTATTGATGTTTTGCTTGATGTAAGAGGTGAAGACTTTTTCGTTGTTTTCATTCAATGTTATGGCGGTTGCGTTGTACTTGCTACATATAGATACATATATAGCTACATAAACATATATAGCTACATAAACAAGCATACGAATTCAGAATTGCCCGCGAAGCCCACGTGAAAAGAGGGCAAAGGTTGAGAATCAGGGCGAAAAACAAACCAAACAAAATTATAGCCCGCGAGGCCCACATAAAGGGGCAAATAGTTTATAACGGCGAATAATATACAAAACAAAATACGGCTCGCACAGCTCACACGAAACGAGGGCAAACGTTAAAAGCAGGGCGAATATTTTACAAAACAAAGTTTTAGCCCGCACAGCCCACTCGTAAAGAGGGCAAACGTTAAAAGCAGGGCAAATAATATGCAAAACAAGATATAGCCCGCTGAGCTCACACAAAACGAGGGTAAACTTTAAAAGCAATTTAAATACAGTGTAATACGGTAAACAAAACAAAATTATATGCCGCACTAGCCCACACGAAACGAAGGTAAACTTTTAGAAGCAGAACGAATATACAAATAAAAATTTAGCCCGCACAGCCCTTATAAAACGAGGGCAAACGTTAAAAGCAGGGCGAATAATTTATCAAACAAAATGTAGCCCGCACAGCCCACACGAAACGAAGCAAAAGTTAAGAGCAGGGCAAATAAAATATCAACAAAATTTAGCCCGCACAGCCCACACGAAACGAGGGCAAACGTTAAAAGCCGGGCATATAATATATCAGACAAAATTTAGCCCGCACAGCCCATACGAAACGAGGGCAACCGTTAAGAAGCAGGGCGAATAATATATCCAACAAAATTTAGCCCGCACAGCCCGTAGAAAAGCGGGCAAAGGTTAAGAAGCAGGGCAAATAATATACTAAGTGGAAATGAAAAACAGCTCGCGTAGGGCAAACAACCTACAAGGTTTGGAAGCGAAATACTAGAGAACCAGAACGAAACACGTGGCAACGAACGGATAAAATAAAGTTTCACAAACCTCCAAAGAAACTTCGTTTGCTTGCACTGGCGCTTGTGCAGGGGGTTGAGCTTGTTCCTCTGGCGCTACTGGTGCTTGAGCTTGTTCTGCTAACGCCGCCGGTGCTTGACCTTCTTGTGCTTGGTTTGGTAAGACAACTTGAGCTTGTTGGACTGCATCTGCAGGGACCTGCGGGTCAGCCATGGTAATCTGAACAGCTCAGCAGCTTCGAGAGAATGGCATAACTCCTTTGTCTACTCTGCCTTTTATACGCGCGAGGTAGGACCGCTGAGAATAGTTCAGATATTGAAGTTAAGTGCAGTTTTTCCTTTTCTTCGTTTTTATTCTTTCTTTAATACAATGAAGCCTACTTAAGTGAAATGATAGAATATGTAATACTTTACTTGCACCTTGTATTTAGTTAGTGCCACAATAACGGAGACTGCAAAAACTATTAGGTGTACCACTAAGATAGTACACATAATATGAACCACAATTTCTCACTTTGATGTTTGTTGACCATCGACAGCAGTTACCACTATAATGAAAACACACCGTCCTGGTGACCTGACCGTCTGCTATTGTAGGGTGTCCACCATTCATCCACCCGGGTACATTTGCGCCACATCTGAATGTAGGTGGACATGAAGTTGGCATTCCTGTACCGGCGGAACCCTCAAAACGAAACCAACCAGGTCCGATTCCATTGTCACAATAACTGCTTACAGCGTACGTAATCTTTCTGTCAGCGCTGTTAAGACTTCCGTAATTCTGACATTCTGATGTAGAAAAAAAATTATAATTATAATTATTATCATAAGAATTAATTTAATTAACTTTTAAAAATGTAGAATATTATTTAATATTTTAATATTTTTTTGTAGTTTAACTGGTTTCGTAAAGTTTTATCTGCTGTACATAAACAGGTTCAAAGTGGGTAATTTTCACGTCCTGTAAGATTCGCCAGCACCTGCCCCACTGTGGCGAACTCTGTTTACATATGAGTCAGTCATTGAGGATTGGTTAGTGACTTTCACACACTGGTAGACATACAGACAGAGGTTAAGAAATAACATGGGAAAGGGAGACAAATATATCTGTAGACATTCTTAAGCTACCTCGATTTGCGCCTGCAAATGGGTGAGTTATTTCTGCTACATACGATAAAGTAGGGAAATAATAGGTAAATAACTATTAACTATTAACTAACTATTAATAACAATTGTTTGGAAACAAGGATGAGTAAAAAAACATTTTACTTTTTAAAAAGAAACTACAGTCTGTAGAATTTGGTTAATACGGACAATTAGGGGAAATGCCTTGGTGTCCGTATCATCTGGATGGCCGTAATAAGTGGGCTCTCCGGAAAAACGTCCAGGACACATTGTATTGATATAAAGACTATGGCAGACAAAGAGGAAGAAGGGTAGGAAAAATGACTGCGGCGAAAAGCCAATAAGGAAGTGAAATTTTTGTAGCAGAAAAAAATTATTTAATGGCTATATAGTGCAAGGGTCAAACGCGGGAAAGACTGACTTATCACGCTATTCTGCTTCTTAAACCCAAAGAAATCTGTCATTGTTTGAACAGTGTACAATATCTACAATTAGCACGTGATTGTTACAAGGAAAATAGACAGCGCGAAGATAAACAGTGTTCGTAAATAGTAGGGGTAAACAATGTATGCGAGTTTGTGCCTCGGGATACAAAAAAGTGTCCGTTAACGTTGTCCATATTAAACGGTGTCCGTATTAAGCGGGTAAATTTAAGAAACGCTAAGTTGTATACGGTGTTTCGTCTTGCAGAAATTAAAGTTTTATGTCTGTTCTCTTATTATTGATAGAAATTAGCCAATCAGCACAAGAGCATTAATTCAGTTATTGTAAAAAAATAGAGCTTATGAGAACGTTGTAGTGTCGGTGATAAGAGACTTTTACTTTGTAACTATAAAAAAAAATCTTACTGAGTGATCTTGTGCTATGAGGTTGCCTTGGACTGACTTTGGCACCAAGGTCGAGTTTCAAAATTCCTTGAGTTAGCTTGCCCATGAACTCACAAGGAAGAAAAAACTATTCCTGTTTGATTTTTTCATTGCCTGCAATTTCATGCAATTTCATTTTCTTCTTCTGTACGGATCCGTGTGCTTCAAGAGATGCGTCATAGGGTAAATAACGGAAAGCAGCGAACTACACTTTGCTGGAGAGCCTCCCTTTATAAAAGCAAGCTCGCGCAAGTGTCAGATACCGGATTGAAGCTTGTTATCATAATGATCAGGCTGAAACGCGCAAAATTACAAACGCCTATAAAGTTTTTTTTCTTTCTGAGCTTGCGTGCTAGCGGAATGATGCTCTCTCTTCAAATGGTGCGGTTTTAATCTCGCAGTCTACTGCGAATTTCAGTGACATTACAGTTTAGCCCCTCCAGAGTTTATTAAACTCAGTCGGAGGCGTAGAGTCCATATTCTCCATATTTGGCATACCCGATCTCCCTATCAGTCACGGTCTCTTTCCATATAAGGAGCATATTAAGCAACCACCACTGCGACGGCATGGAGCGAAAACGCCACAAAAAAGTGTATTCACGCTGTTTCACATTAGTTTTTATCACTCTTATTCCATTTCGTTCAAGTTAATTGTCAAATTCACCAAGTTGGTGAATGTTTTTTGGTGTTTAATTCTATTCTAATGTATCTCAATGTAGAAAAAGGAAAAAAAATGGTTTTCTAGTCTGACAGCGTTCTGTGTTTAGTTATGTTTAAAACACGAACATCAGTGTTTTATCACTGGTTTAACATTTGAGCGTAATAAGCGTGAGATTTTTTAACCAGAAAACGCGTTTTTTGACAAGCCTTCAAAAATTCGAGTTTATTTAACAAGTGTTAAGGGACTTGCCCCTCCCCTTCTCTGTAATAGGTTAATTAAAATGGGCGATGTGCACTCTCGTAATATTGGAAACAGAAACATAGTTAGACATGCCTTCCTTTCGATTCACTGCTGGTCAGCGGCCATGAACAGTCCACCTCTGGAATGTCTTTCCCGAATCGTTAGGTAATATAGCGAATCTCAATCAGGTTAAGGCTGAAGTGAAGAAGCGTTATTTCCTTATTTCATTTATTTTTCCAATAAATTTCACATGTTGTAAAGTAGATAATTATCAAATTGCAATTGTAAAGTTGGCTGAAAAGCCATTTTATGGGGTCGGCTGATAAAATATTAGTATTACTTAATATTTCATTTCAATAGGATTGCTAAATAACGGTTTTCTCTTTTTAACTAAAAAAAAATAATAGAATGGGAACACAAAAGCTGCCAAAATAACAAAGGTCGGTCAGATATAATTATGCAAATAGTGTACATATACAACCTCAAGTACACAGTTTAAAGACCTGTTCACGTGTAGGTGCGTAACCCCCCCCCATATAATCTCTCATTTTAATTTGATCAAGTTTACATGATAGGTGGGGGTAACCACACGAGAGATTGTATGGACAGGCGGGTTACCCTACCTAAGCGAGTCACCTCACTAACATGGGGACCCCCACCTCCATGTAAACAGGCCCTAAGCGTCTACCTGCCTTACCTACCTACCTCCAAGTTTAAGAAATTTCCACAGTTATTCTGTATCGTACAAGAGGGAAAAACGTTCGAAGAGAGTGTCACTACATCTAACTGCGATGCGACGCGACATAATGGGAATTGACTATAAATGAAGTTTTGCGGAATTGCAAACCGGTCAGTGACTGTACATGTAAGAATCACTTCACCAACTTATTCTTGGATCGATGAATAAACAGTCGTGAAATTGGATTAGTCTGGTGATTTCTCAGTTAAAAAACTTCGACATTTTGGTGAATAAGTTTTTTGTACTGCCTACATCGGCGTCCAAATATGGTAACCGTGTGCCGGATGTGAGGATTTAGCGGCGGGACAGACAATCAGAAACGGTGAAATATTGAACTTGACTTTTTTGGATGCCACGCAACGCTCAAAAAACGGCTGCGAGGGAGACTAGTTCTCAGGGGGAGCAGATTGGTACCGACAACTTGTTTCAGCCCTCAAAGCAGACAAGGGGGCTCGTTTGATTTAGTTCTCCCAAAGAGAATATTGCGAGCCGAGGATAAGTCGAACCGACTTTATAGTTCTTGTGGAAGGAAAATGAAAACCCTTCCTTAGTTGTATTCGTTTGTGTTAAGCGCGTTGTTTAGTTCTGAAAACGAGAAGAGTGAAAGTGAAGAGAGATTCAAGCGTCAGGTTTTAAGCGCTCCCTTCCAATGTCGGTTTCTTCGCCCGATTGAATTCCATTGGGTAGAAAAAGTCAGAAACATGTACTTGCCGATACAGTGTAGCGGTGTAGCTTGACTGTAAAGAAGGGCAAGAGAAAGAGTGTGGAGCAACTGGAGTACAACTTAAGAGAGCCAAGTGAGGAAAACGCTATTCTCCAGTTCCGGAACGGACAAATATAAGTCCAATATATGTTTTTGTTGGTGATTGCGACGGGGAGTAGTCTTCTATACTGCAGAATGGACGACTTTTCAAAAGTAAACGAAACTAGAATCAAAGTAGTGAGTTTTCATCCGAGCGGACACGTTGAAGTTCGATGTCCCCGTGGAAAAAAAAAGTATATCTTCAGTGATCAAAAACATTGTTTTGATACTGTTACGCCTTGACAGGCGGTCCGCACTTCTCTAATCTGCGGCACGTTTGCGGTGACAGTTTGACCCTTTACGGAGTCCCGGGGTTTCCGTAGTCTGCTACACAGCCGTTTTTAGGGTCGTCACGCAATGCGTGACGAATGCGTGACGACACTAACAACGGCTGTGTAGCAGACTAGGGTTTCCTGGGTGGAAATGAAAATTTATGAGCGATCGTTGCAAGCTCTCCTTTCCTCGGCCCCTCGCTCGCGCGTTGTCGCGAGGCTCGCTTTGCTCGCCAAAATAGGAGAGTTTGCTCGCAGGCTAGCAAGCAACAGGGGAAAAGACCAAGAAGAATGAATTGCAGACACCATAGCGCGCGCTGATGACAATACTCATGTCACTCCCGCGATACAAAAGTACTTTTTAGGTAGTTTGAGTGGCTCATAAAAAGGAGAATTGAATTTGATTTATTGACCAGATCTCGCTTTCGGCTTCGTCGACAAGAGATCTGGGTAATATTTGCATTTAACTGAAACCCTCTTTAAACAATCAAGGTTAAAGTAACATGCTTCTAACGAGAGTAAATAAGGGTCTAGTGGATGAACACATTCCTATTTCTTGGTGATAATAATTATCGTATGGAATATCATGGAATATTAATGCAAGTTTTGCCATCTCCGAATAGAGGTCTAGTAAATGGACACCTTCCTAGTGTTCGGCGATTTGATTACCTGATACCAGTAGATAGCACGTTCTGCCATCTCCACTGTAAGGATTGTTACATGAACAACTAAAGGATCCCACTGTGTTGGTACACGAAGCAAGGGAACTGTGGCAGTTGTGAGTACCGCGGCTGCACTCGTCAATGTCTACAAAAAGGGAACAGTACAAGTAAGCGTAATCATAACCTTTGTAACCGTTTTCTTTGTAAAGGGGAAACAAGAGAGCTGATCTGGCATTCGTCTACGTCTGAAGGAAAATGTTATAAGAGATTTCAAGACGAAAACGAACTCTGAAGTTATATTATGCCTGAACATTTTAAGTGTAATTTGTTTGCCATAAAAAGTCGCTAAAACTAAAGAAAAAGTAGGAAACTTAAGACTTTTCAAGCACGCACCTGAACAGTTGTAGCCATTTCCTCTGTACCCTGGTTTGCAACTGCAGTTAAAGGAACCTTCGGTGTTAATGCAAGTGGCATTGTCGCTACAATTGTGAGAATTGATTTGGCATTCGTCTGAGTCTGAAATAAAATGTTAGGAGAGTTTTCAAGACAAAAACGAACTCTGAACTTATATTATGCCTGAACATTTTAGTGTAATTTTTTTGCCATAAAAAGTCGTTAAAACTAAAGAAAAAGTAGGAAAGACTTGGCAAGCACGCACCTGAACAGTTGTAGCCATTTCCTCTGTACCCTGGTTTGCAACTGCAGTTAAAGGAACCTTCGGTGTTAATGCAAGTGGCATTGTCGCTACAATTGTGAGAATTGATTTGGCATTCGTCTGAGTCTGAAATAAAATGTTAGGAGAGTTTTCAAGACAAAAACGAACTCTGAACTTATATTATGCCTGAACATTTTAGTGTAATTTTTTTGCCATAAAAAGTCGTTAAAACTAAAGAAAAAGTAGGAAAGACTTGGCAAGCACGCACCTGAACAGTTGTAGCCATTTCCTCTGTACCCTGGTTTGCAACTGCAGTTAAAGGAACCTTCGGTGTTAATGCAGGTGGCATTGTCGCTACAATTGTGTGTGCTCATCTGGCATTCGTCTGAGTCTGAAATAAAATGTTAGGAGAGTTTTCAAGACGAAAACGAACTCTGAACTTATATTATGCCTGAACATTTTAGTGTAATTTGTTTGCCATAAAAAGTCGCTAAAACTAAAGAAAAAGTAGGAAAGACTTTTCAAGCACGTACCTGAACAGTTGTAGCCATTTCCTCTGTACCCTGGTTTGCAACTGCAGTTAAAGGAACCTTCGGTGTTAATGCAGGTGGCATTGTCGCTACAATTGTGAGAACTGATTTGGCATTCGTCTACGTCTGAAATAAAATGTTAGGAGAGTTTTGAAGACGAAATGAACTCTGAACTTATATTATGCCTGAACATTTTAGTGTAATTTTTTTGCCATAAAAAGTCGTTAAAACTAAAGAAAAAGTAGGAAAGACTTGGCAAGCACGCAACTGAACAGTTGTAGCCATTTCCTCTGTACCCTGGTTTGCAACTGCAGTTAAAGGAACCTTCGGTGTTAATGCAGGTGGCATTGTCGCTACAATTGTGAGAACTGATTTGGCATTCGTCTACGTCTGAAATAAAATGTTAGGAGAGTTTTGACGACGAAAACGAACTCTGAACTTATATTATGCCTGAACATTTTAAGTGTAATTTTTTTTGCCATAAAAAGTCATTAAAACTAACGAAAAAATAGGAAAGACTTCGCAAGCACGTACCTGAGCAGTTGTAGCCATTTCCTCTGTACCCTGGTTTGCAACTACAGTTAAAGGAACCTTCGGTGTTGATGCAGGTGGCATTGTCGCTACAATTGTGAGAGCTGATTTGGCATTCGTCTAAGTCTGAAATAAAATGTTAGGAGAGTTTTGAAGACGAAAACGAACTCTGAAGCTATATTATGCCTGAACATTTTAAGTGTAATTTGTTTGCCATTAAATGTCATTAAAACTAAAGAAAAAGTAGGAAAGACTTTGCAAGCAGGTACCTGAACAGTTGTAGCCATTTCCTCTGTACCCTGGTTTGCAACTACAGTTAAAGGAACCTTCGGTGTTAATGCAGGTGGCATTGTTGCTACAATTGTGTGTGCTCATCTGGCATTCGTCTGAGTCTGAAATAAAATGTTTAAAGATGTTAACTAAATTCAATTCTACTTCAAACAAAAAGGTGGTAAACATAACAGCAAATGAAATATTTTTATGATATAGATACTGATGAAATACCAGGATTTTTCCTTTTACTAAAAATCATATCTTCATCGCGCGCAGTGAAGATACTATTTTTATCTTTCACGTGTGGGGATATTGGTGTCGCCATGGTTACTAACATAATTTTTCTTCTTCATTACAATTTTGATTTTTTGAAACAGAAAATATAAGTATTATTGTCTTTATTTCTCCTTTATAACTTTATATCCGAGTTTCATAACATTTTTGTGACAGGCATTTTGCTTCGCTCACTTGTGAGAGATACTTTTAGCACTCGAAAATAAAATTCGTATCCCCAAGCGGCCATATAATATCCTCTATATACAAAAAAGGCGAATACGAATACGAATTTGAGAATAACCTAGATAAGCGAAAAATTGCAGGACAATTTTTTTCAAAATTTTACCTTGACATGTTTTGCCGTCACCTGTAAAGCCCTCTATACATGAACAAAGATAGGAGCCAAGAGTGTTCTTGCAGTTTGCGTTGACGTCACAAACGGGTGGGGTCTTCAAGCATTCATCATCATCTAATGGTACAAGACAGATTTTAGCATAGGAAATATGTGGGTTATTTCTAAGTCAAGGTCATGCAAAGTGTGATTTTATTTGAACAGCTTACTAATGTTGCGCATACAATACATGGCAATCTTATTCGATTTGCATCTTGGAACTTTGTTATCGTATTTTGGCATTCACACGTTCTCAATTCCATCAGTAAGTCTAGGAAATAGACGGGAGAGAACAGACAGATTATCGTACCTTCTCGTCTCATATAGAACCTTAGCTCATCTGTCACAAAGTCTTCAGGTCTTTCTTCCTTGGTCTGGCTGTTAAGCTCGCACACTTTGCCCGGAATGTAAAAATTGTAACTCGCACACATGGGGTCTCTTTCACAGGTGTTCTGGCACTCAACAATGGCCCTCACTGCAAACTCTTTGAAGGTGTGACCCTTGAGAGCTTTACCAGGGAATGATCTCTCTGAAATTTTACATTGCCCTCCTCCAGCCTCACTTCCGTACATCCCGGATATAAGACAAATTGTGAAGAGTGCCAAGGGCATCTTGAAGTCATCGGTTTCTGAAACGTTGAAGAATTTTACACCTTATTTTTCTCAACATCAATTTCCTCTCGGCGTAAAGCGGCGCCGAAGTATTTAGAGTTCCTATCCCGAGGGTGACGTCCGGGGAGCAGTCGACAAAGTTTTATAAGGGGGAACGGGAGGCTCCGCCCCGAATAACGTCATATCACGTGTCTCCGGGAGGGCAAGAGTGTGAGGGTATTTCTCACCAGAGCTTCTCCGTTTGCAACGCGGTTCTGACGAACCACAATTATGGCGAAACAGCTGTCAACGGCTACGACAAGCCCGCTGTTCTACTGGTGCCTTATTTGTGTCTTGCAAAGCAACTTAAAGGGCAGCACTCTTGTTTTTATCTTTGATGATTGCTGGCTTTCATAATCAGTCTCGTTTACTAACCTCAAACTCCTGGGGCGCCACTCACACCCCAGATTCTATAAAATTCTCTAGAAAATTCGCCTCGTGATGACGCTGATTGCCATAGAAAATTTCATTGATAATGCATCCGACACAGACGTTCAGCTATGCGCAAAGTTTGGAACCGTTCAAAGTCTTAGCTATGTACAAACGGAACAACTCCCAACAACTCCCAACATTGTCAGCCCAACAATAGACTGCAAAACAGTCCTTATTTCTGCGTATTCAAGTACGCGCAAGCAGTCAAACAAAAGGTCTGGAACGAGGCTGAAAACAGAGAGCTAGACTTTTTTTTCTCTCGCCTCACACGCCCTACGGGCGGGCGTGTGAGGCTCGCGCGCTTCGCGCGCGTAAGACCCTTGCGCCACGCTTTACCGATTTCTTTACTGATTTTGAGAAAAACACTGACTGCTTTGAAGTCTAGCCCAACAATGTTGGGAATTGTTGTGTTCGTTTGCCTCAACCAACCAGATCTCATTTCGCGCGGAAACTAGTTTCTGAGGCAAAAGTTAAGGCAGAAATGTGATATTAAGCAGATTATGACACTTCTTTGGAGTAATTTTTGCCTCTTCGTCTATGTATCACGGCTATTACTCCAATCTTAAAAGACTGGAAATTTATCTACATTTTATTTGAATTCAAAGATAGTTACAATTTTTTTTTATGCTCAGGAGGTTATTCGTCAAACTCAACACTTCATATGTAAGTTTCTGGAATCGGATTTTCAAAAGGCAGGATTAGATCGCGCAAAATTCGTCTTCAATTGAACATCGAATGGAAAGAAATTTGATATGGGCTTGTTGATAAAGCCCCTGTTACAGTTCTCGCATGTGTGCGGAAGGGGTTTCTACGCAACACTTAAACTTTCTTCAAGGATAAACATTTTTGGCTCGAGCAAAGAATGCTATATAATATGACAGCATTTTAGGGAATGACCCTCTCTACTTTGAAATGTTTTTCTGTAGTTTTTGATTTTTTTCTTGCAAACCCTTCACGTACGTAGTATTTCAATGGAAGATGTCCAGATATTGCAAGTCCAAATATTTTATTTCTTAATATTTGAAGTATAGAGTAGCAGAATTTTCATAGTACCGCTGAAGAACATCTCCACGACGGGGAACTCGTGATGCGGCTACACTAACACGAATTAAAACTCTTCCCCACTCCCGGAAGATTCTTTTTCCAGTTGAAAAAGAAACTGAGAAAAAACTTGTAAAATGAAATTAGAACACATACCATCAATGCAGGCGAAGGCAATCTTTAAGAAAAACAGCAGTAGGAAGAAAATCCCAACTTGAAGGAGAACATACATGTTCCCCTCTTTTCCTTCTCTGCCGCAACTTGAAAGTTGCTGCTAATAACTTGTGTGGAAAATTAAAACGTTCACAGTCATGTCATGCGTATTAACAGCTCAAGGGCTAATTAATTGTTCTGCGAACCAGTTAAACTATGAAACGAACATTATAACACTATTGCGGCTGCACTGTTGTTTTCAGACAATTGCCCCAAAGCAGATGTAAAGTGATGTTTATTATCTTAAAACAAGTTCGAAGATGGATTTCTCGGATCCACATCGCTGAGTCACTGTTTTGTAGAGTAGTTGACCCAAGACAAAAAGAACTGATATACGAAAGAGCTGTCTCATTGTCACACCCTTGAAAAGACATGGAGGGAGCAATTTTTTATTAGACTGAATTTAAATCTTAAGGTGCGTTTCTTTACTAAAATCCAATATCAGATCAAAAATCCGGATCATTAGGATTTTTCATTGAGAAAAGAAACGATGTATCCAAAAAGGGATTACTTTTCATTCATTTCCATAGAAACGACCCACAATATCGACGGTGTCACGGAGAAAGAATAACACAGCTGCTGACAAGGTTGCTGATGTTTGATTGTATTCTGGACGGTTAGATTTAGACGGGCCAAATGAAGACGAATGCTGAAATAAGATATGTATTGGAAAAGTAAAGTCTTCAGTGCAAGATGCGCCGGCGAGGTTGTGTAGCAGTTTTTTCCTTGTCACTAGAACAATGCAGGTCCTGTTTGTATTGCGATTTTACTACTCCGATAAAACGGATAAAATCGATCGTTTAATCCATGACTCAGGTTCAAAAATGGCCATAAAGATAAGCAGTTTTGTCAAAAAGCTGATATATGTATTAAAATTGTCTCGAGTTACTGCTGGCAATAGTCAATGTTTTCGGATCCGTAGTAAAGAAACGTTTCGGATCATGTATTTAAAGTATCCGCTTTGGATATGATGCAAAGAATTCACCTCCTTTGTGGATCGTTTGGATCAATGATCCGTTTTTGGATTTTAGTAAAGAAAGGAAATATCCGTTTTCGGATTAAAAATCCGGATTCGGATTTTAGTAAAGAAACGCCTACCTATCCTTGCCGTTTAAACTTTATTATAGCCGTCAATAATAAGCAAAGACTGAACAACGGTTTTTTCTTTAATTTAGATTGCTTGGTAAATTTTAATAAAACTGAAAACAACGTTTATCTTGTCATGATGACAAGAAAGCGCCCATTAAATGATAACAAACAACATGGATAATAGAAAGACTGGATAGGAAACTGCCTGACGCGATCGGTTCCAACATAGTAGAAAAATGCGACGTCACATTATCGAGAGTCATTCAACCTCTTACATCCGACGTTTTGGGCGTCTTGTTTTTCCTTGCATCTTTCACTATCTCTGTCTTCGACTATACGCATTGGCCATGTTTTGAAGTAAAGGATGAAAAGGATTTGCCCTTGGAGAAGACAGTTAGAGGGTACAAAACCAGTAGAGGCAAAAGACAGGGTAAATGATTATCAAACTTGTGAGAGCGAAGAATGACTCCAGCGCCCGATAATTTTATACACCAAACGGGAAGCCTAACTACATAAAAACTATGCGAAAACTTACATGTATACAAAACATCATAAAAAAGTCATACATAGCCTAATTTTCTTCAAACCACAAGAAAACCGGAAATAATTTTAACCCTTTTTATCACGGTTTTGACGATTTCTTTTCTGCTTTTATCGACAAACTCAGCGAGTGTCGAATTTTCTAAGTTAACAACCCTTGAAAAAAGGATTTTATTGGCGGTTGAAGTACCCAGCTCGAACAAAGCGTTTAGTTTTCCCTTCAATTTTATTTACGGACAACCAGTGACAAGAAGTCGTATTTGAGAAATGTGAAAAAGCAGGAAAAATCTCACAGCAGAGAAAGGAAATTTGCTTGCGGACCCCGGGCTTGCCGACCACCTTGAAACGCCGTTTCTAACTTTTTCAAATCAATTTTCATAGTGAAGCAAGTTGTTTTGTTATTTTCAGGTATAAATGTACAATGGCCCAAGGTACTTTTCAGTCAGGTCTTTGAAAAAGCGAACTGCAACGCTTTTAAAAGTGTTATGTAAAACGGATAATCGTTAACTACTAGAAAACAGCTGGGAAGCAAATTCTACTGGTTAATAGTAGATCTAGAACCACGTCCTTCACTTCCTTTTCACGAGGAAACACTTGTCTTCCATAAGGCTTAATAAAACCTAGAAATATATTATCTTTGAAATACTGACCTTTTTTTAGGATGAAACAAATTTCAAGTTTTTGTGTAGTGTTTAAATGATGTGGATAGGGAATACTGTAAAGCACCTCTGAAATAAACATAAACACTGTTCCCAAAGAAAAATAGAAGCTGCTTATATATATATATATATATATATATATATATATATAAACGGTAACATCAAGGGTTATGGGTTTTTTGTTTACTCTGAGGTAAGTGGATGAGGGATTGAAAAAATATGACTGTCGGGTCACATTATCATGTTGTTGAAAACAAAATTCATACCCCAAACAAGTACAGGTATATGTTTTATTAATTTGATTTAGAATATATCTTGCAAGGTTTATCATCTACAGGAAAACATTGTTGCTTTGGGTCTCTAAAAAACCGAATACAATAATAGTGCTAATCAAGTCCATCTTTGGTTTGAAAAACAATGTGATTCAGATACAGACTGTTTCAGAGAAGAACACTAACCAACTTAAACACATGACTCTGTAACTAATTAATACAAGCATTGACCCCCAACACAGTTAATTTGTCCCACTCACAAAGAAGTAATAAATACACTTCAGAAGTGATAAATAAAGTTTCTTATCATAAATGATTTAGATGCCACCTTCTGGCTCTCATGCATGACAAAAGTAACTTTGTTGCTGTTAAATACAGAAGATTAATTGATTTGTGCCCTCTCAGAAGAGTACTTGACCACAATTTTACTGTCGTCATTGACTATGTGTGTTCAGCAAATCCTACAATAAAGAAAAACAAAAGGAAATCTAAACACTGTTTAAAAAATAACACAACACTTAGGAGCCTTAAAGGAGGACAAAAAATGTCAGTATAGGTGTTTTCCCATTGATGCAATAATTATTTATAGTTTATATAAGGGAAAAGTACAAAATTTATTGGAGTCTCTTCAATGCCTTGGAACACAAGCTGCGAGGAGCGACGTGAGGCAGTTGTATTGACTGGATATGTAATTTAGTAGTTTTATTTCAACATTAAAAGATGAGCCAAATTAACATACCGCTTTACGAACAATTAGCAGGGTTAATCTAGGATATTACTTGAGCGAAACAGTTCTCAACACAAAAACGTCTGTCAATTGGAACTTTAGACACCGTGTGCGTACACTTGCTCGGCGCCAGCTCGGAATATAGTTAGTTTCAGCCATTTTCAATCGAAATTTATGGCTGAAAAATAACAACATTCAGTCTGTTACCATGCCTATGCCACAATTCCATCCTTAAAACATCTGTCAATCGTAGTTAAGAATAGAAACAAGAAGAAACCTTCATAACAAAGGCGTCCCAAAACAGTCGTCAAGTGTACTAAATATGGCTCTGGTAAGGTCAATTTTGGGGACGTAATTTTCTCAAAGACAAGGACAAATAATAAAAAACAACAACAAGAAGTGCTTACCTCGAAGGTTCAAGTGTGGCTTTGAAGGATCGCCATCGCCGTAAGACAACAAACGAAGGGAAAAACACATACCAAAAATAAATGAATCAGTCAATTCCACCTGCGCCCAGCCCCCCACCCCCCCTCCACCCCGGGCTGATCCCCGGGCATTAGCACTTTTTTTGCCTTGGATGGCAAATTCCCGGAGGTAAGGACTCTTGAGCTATCGAATCGCCTGGGGCGGGGACGAAAAAAGAGGGCAAATGCCACGTCCTCCGTCACCACTGCAACCTTTTTTCATTGATGGCACAGTCGAATAGTGCCATTTTAAGCATTTTAATGTGCGATTTTTTGTTTCAATAAACGTCTTCCTTTTTTTGTAATAGCGCTAGGATTCTAATTAAGACTTCACGCCGCGACGATATGCACCAGTTTATGGCCAGTTTAGTATTGATATAAAATTATTGACATTAAATTAATAGAGCGCTGTAAAGTTATATGTTATGAATAGTTTTATAAATATGAAACGATGGTCTTTAAATAATATCAACAGAAATTTGATTCAATAACCAAAAAGCGTTGATTCACATCGATAGCTCCGATTTTCGCTATGTAATTCTGGCTTGATAAGCAATGAAATGCATGCATAGAATAGAGAACTTGCCTTTGCCACCCTCTTCCATTTTATTCCTTTCCGTGACAGATGAGCCAATCTGCTTTTTTTCCAGTAAAACCTTCTGCGTAGTTATGTTCTGATAAGAAACCGCGTGCATGTCAAAAGCTTGGGAATGGCCCCGGAGTTGGCAAATTCCCGGCCCCCGGGCAGTGCAAAATTTGCAAATACCCACCACCCGGACTAACACGGGCGGGCAAATGCCCTGCAGTAGCCCTAGAGGGGGAGGGGGGCGCTGGGCGAAGGTGGAATTGACTGATGCATAAAGTACCACTAAAAAATTCCAAAAAGAACAACATGCAGGCAAAGAAACCCTACATTTCGACTGGTTTGCGCCACAATTTCGTCATTGTTTCGTCACAAATTTCCACTATGATGGGACCATCCAACGCCATCTTAGAGCACGAACCAACCAATCGGCGATAAGAAATCAGCCCACGTGACATAAGTTTCCTATCAAGTCTTCCTATTATCCATACAAACAATTACAGATTGGACTCGCGTTTGAAAAGGAACGTTCATATTCTTAACGGAAGTATACCCGTATCTGTGCAACTTCTAACAATCTCCACCTAGGATTAACCATTGATTCG
>CALNXK010000161.1:1265000-1272500 GCA_942486035.1 Porites lobata
GGGGGCCGTGCCCCCCGGACCCCTCCCCTAGATCCGCCACTGCATTTAGACCCCGTTTACACTGGTCCGGACAAATTTTTGAATGGATAAAAACTTGCACGGGTCCGCCTTTCGTTTACACGTTATCTGCGCATCCGTGCAAGTTTTTGAGCGGCAAACGTTACTAAAATCTGTAAAAGAATTTGCATCATATCCGTGTAAACGGCCTGTTGCTGCACAGGTAAAGAATTCGTTTGTTCAAACATTTGTCCGGGCCCGTATAAACGCCCCTCATGACTATCTCAGGATTAGCAGTTGTGCAGAAACAACATCTTAACATCTGAGGTAAAGTGATTTCAGCACTGAAAATCAACTCATTTTCTTTTTTCGGTAACTCTCTTTTGACGAACATGCAGTGAATTAAAAAAACTAGTCATATATTCGGTAGACTCTGCACTCTAGTTGGATTCTGAATTTGGTTACAACCAATTTTGTTATAAGAGGTCAGTCCGAAGAAAGTTAGCACTTCAACGACTATATGTTTGAAAGGCTTTTTCTTTGAGCATAGTTGATTATTTAAAGAAGAGTGGTTGCCACTTATTTCATTGCAAATTTTGATAGGATTTGCCGAAACTATTTTCCTTTCATGTAATTCGTGGAAGTGACAGGAAACTAGCTCTGCTGGGAGTCGGACACTGTAGACTTTCCTGATGGAGAGACGCCAAACGCGCGAGTTGATATCGATAAAATATAAGCAGTAGGCTTTTTTTTTTTGTGCTGGAATTTATCAAAATAATTAGATCTTGTTTAAATTACTACATCTAAAATTTACGATTAACATCGATAATTTTAATTGTAGCCCAGAGCTACTTACCTAGGGCTTTTTCCCACAGATTAATTCGAGAAAAAGTTTCTCGTGTTGGCCAAGAAGAAACAAAGAAAATGACATTGTTTCAACAACAGGAATGCATGATATACTAACAGCAGCTTGGTAATAGAACACCTGAATTTTAGCATTTAGCGCGTCAACTCAAGCTCAACACCCACAGACAAGCGGGCTTACCAATGTCTTCTAAAAACCTCCTGCCATCCTGCCCACACAAAGCGCACCATCCATTTCAGCCTCGCCTTATGTCTGTGTCGCAACTGCTCCACTGACGATTTTTTTCGACAAACGCTGCAATGAACTTATAACTTTCTGGAACTACGAAGATACAGCCGCCACTTTCTTAAAAAATGAAATTAACCGGGTACGTATCATCCAACATCAAGAAACTTTGAAACCAGAGCCACAGAACAACAACTCAAACCGAACTCCCTTTGTCATCACATATAATCCAGCTCTGTCGATCGTCTTATCGCTGCAAACAAATATTTCCTTCTCCACCCATCGTTGCTTATAAATAGAGTTCCAACCTTCGGTACCTACCTTACCTACCTGTTAGAAGCACTTTACGTGATTATAGCATACAACAACTTCTCCCGGAGTCTCAAAATGCAATCATCTACGCTGCCTTATACCTGTCCATTTTCTTACAAACAAGGCCAACCCAACTACACTAAAATTTCACCTCTACCAAAGAAAAACGACGTATGCATGACCTTTAAAACTGTAAATCCAAAAATCTCTTCTACCTCATAGCCTCCCACGCAAACGTTCTTAGGGGTTCGTCACGCGTTGCTACCCCACGAACGTTCGTGGGGGAGGAAAGATTGCGTGACGAACCCGTAAGAACGTCTGCGTGGGAGGCTATTCTACCTCATTGAATGCAAAAATTGCGGCACTGCCGCAATTTTTGCATTCAATTTGGTCCCCCCAATGTACTGGAGCCCATTGGGGAGGCCAAGCGCCATCTCCACCAACATCGGGGAGCATCGCCGCTCCATTCTCAACTATGAATACTTCCCTAATCCTACTCTTGTCTCCGAACATTTTAATCAAGCCGATCACTCTATCAACGACGTCCTTCATATTCCCTTACAACTCATCCGTAGCAACCGTGACTCTGTCAGAACGGCACGCGAGGCTCACCTCATTGACAAAGCTATGACTGTAGAACCTCATGGTATAAATAGACGTGATGAACAATAGTGACATTTATCTCTTTAGTAGCCTATTATTTCCTGTTTGCTATGTATTCAAATCTCGCTCATATATGCAACGTGTGTCCCCTAATTAGCATAGGTTTTTAACCTAAGCTAGGAGGCTTCTTTAGACTCCTTAATAAAGTTTCATCATCATCATCATCACGTTGAAGGTTTGTGTTGCAAACCGAAATATCGGGCAAATATAATTCACCACATTATTTTTGTTTTGTTTTTGTTTTTTCTATCACTCTTCCAGCCGTAAGGATCTGTTTACTGTTTTAAGTTTAAACTTTGGTACTCAAGATTAAGCCCTCGCCTTATATAAGGCCGCCTATAGCTTTTCTTATTATAAATTCGGGATATTATATTGCTTGAAAGCACTGCTAGAGCTTGTTTGGAAGCGTTTTTTTCTAATCCGGTTATATTACAAGCCCCCTCGGATGAACACTAACGAATTAAAGAAACTATTACAACCTGGTTTCAGGCTAATAAGCTTTCTATTAACAGAAAAAATCAAATTTTATTTTATTCAAAACAGGCAGAAACTTGACTTACATTTTTTAGTTAATTAATGATATTGAAATTGATCGTGTAAATGAAGTTTTGTTCTTAGGAGTTATACTTGATGAACACTTATCTTGGAAATCTCAAATACAGAACGTAGCAAGAAAAGTCTCAAAATCAGTAGGCATGATTTACAAATCAAGTATGTGCCTTAATAAGACCTCCTTATGTACTCTCTATTATATTGTTTTATTTACATTAGGTGCTGTGTAGGAATGGAATCAGAGCTGGAGACGCTAAAATCTTCCATGAAATTAACTGTACAAAACAAAGAAGAAAAAGAACATGGCGTGCAATTCTTAAACGATGAACATGATGACCTAGAATCTGTTTCTTGTATGAGGTCCAAAACAAGCTAGCTCCTGCTCGTATTCAAAATTATTTTACCCATGTCTCGGATATCCATTCCTACAATACCAGGCTCCACTTGTTTAAGGTGGTTGAACACAGTTTTGGCAGTTTGTGAGTATATGTCATTTGCCAAATCATGGCAAGAGAAAGGTTGCAGCTCACAAGCTGAAACTTGGCAAGTGAAAACTATACTGATGAAAGATTTTGATTGACAGGTAAAACTTGACGTTTTCGCAGTTTCCATGGCAACATGAATGATTGAATACAACCTTAAATTTTAACCTTAAACCTTAAAATTCGCTCATTAGATTTTCCTATAAACTTGCACAGAGCCTACTATAACTAATCATTACCAGTTGAAACTTATTTGATCAAGTTTTAACGGACGGACTTTTAGATAATCAATAATACAATTGTATTGTAATTATTAGATGTGTTACGAAATTCGTCTGTTCAACTTCCATTTTAAAGTTTTCATTATCTAAAATACGACAAAAGTAACAATTTTGCCAAATATCACAAAATTTTAATGAGTAGATTTTGAGAAATCGTCTTCTGTGTACCATTGCTTTTTCGCCGCCATGTTTGTTTGTCTAATTAAAAACACGCGCGCTCATGCGAGTTACCGCTGACCGCCCGCAAAACTGTGTTCAGCCACCTAAAAAATTGGATAGCCCTATCCACCGGATAAATCACTACCCAGCGGATAGCTTAATCGCTATCCCTAATACTTATCTTCTGTATAGTGACTTATCCGGTGGATAGCGCTATCCAACGTTTAAACAACCAGGGCCAGATCAGCAACTAATAACAAATTTTATGTCATGCCTTCTCGTCTTGAATAACTAAAGAATTCATTTTCCCGATTTGGAGTGCGGTTATGGAATGCTTAACTTGAAAATATTAAAAAGTCTGCCCATAGAAACTTATTTAAGAAACAAATAAATGAAACACTTATTAATATTATTAAACAAAAGAATTTGTACCTTTACCACCTGCAATTCTTGAAATAAGTAAAAACTTGTAAAACTGTAGCAATCCTGTTACGTCGACCAGTATAGTGAAATCTCTTTTTTTGTCTCTTTCCTCTGTGTAGGCATTTTGTTTTGCTATTTTTATTTGCAATTTTTTATTGCCGCTATTATTATTTTACTGTTTAGCCTAGGCCTAACTTAATCATACCTACCCCCCTCAACTAGCTTTTTAACTATTTGTGGGCAGGTACTATTCAAATTGTAACTATCTGTTTCTTAATAAAGTGTGTTGTTGTTGTTGTTATTGTTGAGTGTTTGGGGCTCAACTTATCAGTCAAATCTTAAACGTTTGATTAATCTTCAAAAACGGGTTAACAATGCCAATCCTATTCTTGAAGATTTTAAAATTGAAGATATTATCAAACCCCAAATAGGTAAAGTTATGTATCTTTACAAAAACGGCCTTCTTCCTGGTAGTTTCAATGACATGTTTTTGCTTAACTGTGACGTACATTCATATAACACTAGAAGTAAGAATGCCCTCCATTTGCCCTACTGCAGGGCAAATGTAAGGGCGCAAAATATTTAATTCCCTCAGCTCTGAAATTCAGAATGCCTCTAGTATTGCTTTCTTCAATTCTAAACTTAAGTCATTTTCCTTGGTATAAGAACACTTTAGTTCTCTTTATACTTGTGTGTAGTTTTTCTTTCTCCTTTTTGCACTTACACGTTCAGCTTTTTCTATTTTCATCCTATTTAATGATTATTTTCTATGTTGTTAAGACATTGTGCGTGCTTAGAGTTAAATTATCTTGCCGATGTCAGTATTTTATTTATTAATTAATAGTAATATTCCATTTGCACTAAAAGTTCATGTGACATCGTTTTTGTAAAAATGAAAGTTATATGATTTTGCCTTCGAAAAACCATTAGTGGGTCATATCTTAAACAAAATAATAGTGATTTGGTTTTTCAAACCCGCACTATGTTCTTAAAATGAGTAAGTTCGTATCTGGTCACGTGACCAAAATGTGAGTTTTGAAATTATGAATGACCTCTTTTGAACACAAATTTTGCACTTAAACTTCAAGGAAAATGTTGAAAAGATGATGTGGTAACGTTTAAAGTACATCTGAGCGTAACTATCAAACGTTTAACAAGAAATATGCAAAAGTAGTTGTGGCCGCCATGTTGGAGGGCAAGAGTATGCCCTCCAACATGGCGGCCAATACAAATCATACTACTTTGTTGAAAAATCAAAGTGCCATAAAATATGTTCCTTGAATGCGTTTCCTCTCAAATCTCGGATGTAAGATAATTTTATGTGCTCTGTCAATTTTTGGCATCTGCGAGGTTCCAACTCATTGTTTAAAGGAAGCATTGGTCACGTGACCTCTAAGTGCACGTGGCCTATTAAAGGTAGTTCTAACCTTATTGGCATACTTGGGCTCCATTGCTTCATCCTTTTTTAAAATTTTATATGTATATTTTGTTTGTATGGCATATTGATAATAAAACAATAGAGTACTAAAATGTGACGTCATAAAATGAAATTTCTGAAATTATGGGATTTGTCAGGATATTCTGAAAGAACAATGTCCAAGAGGCCTACTTGCCAAAAATGAGCATTTGGGGGCAAATTGTCTCTGAGATCGATCGTAGCCCAGTTATACTCAGAAAACTCCATACAAACCCTTCTAATTTTTTTTGGGTCGACCCAAAAAAAATTTAGAAGGGTTTGTATGGAGTTTTGTAAGCATAACTGGGCTACGATCTCAGAGACAATTTGCCCACAAATGCTCATTTATGGCAAGTAGGCCTCTTGGACATTGTTCTTTCAGAATATCCTGACAAATTCCATAATTTCACAAATTTCATTTTTATGACGTCATCACTTTAGTACTCTATAGTAAAACGATATAAGCCCACCCGTTTACCAGTCCTCCGGTAAAACGTACCCCTTACGAAGATGTATAAGCCCAAGGATTATAAGCGGCTGTGTGGGGTTCGTTGGCTGATTTTTAAAAAATGCAGTACCATTTACCGGCCAGTTTGACGAGTCAAGTTGTTCAAAAAAACTTTTTAGCAAACCCTCTACGCACAACCGAAAGCCACTATGTCTGGTTTAGTTTTCACTGGCAAATTAAATGATCAAACTTAATGTGACCCCAATGGCCTGAGGAATGGTCAACCAAACGCAACTGAGCTATTCTACCAACAAAACTCGATACATCCCAGCTTTTCTGTGTCATGGATTCACTACAATCCCCAGTTTCCCGAAAAACCACATTTCCGTCAACAATAAGCTCAACACGAATCTCGTTTACGAAACAACTTCCTCCAATAAGGAACCGAAGAGAATTGCCATTAATACCAAAACAGGGTGACGTCATCGTGCCTTGGAGAACATCGCTTTGGTTTGCACCAACCTGATGGGAGGGACTGGGCCGATTCTCGAAGCCGCCGATCCACCAATTCCCTTTGTGATTGGCAGGTCCTTTGCCCCTCTGTAATGAATTATCGCCGTATGTTGGCTGATTGTTGAATGCATTGCCAGTCAATGTCCAACCTGACAATCCGTTTTCGAAATCAAACAGAGTGCCACAGTGTGCTGAAAATAAGTAAAACGATTACATCTTGAGGTTCGGGTTAGGGCCTGTTTACATGGTGGCGGGGAACCCCGCGTAGGTAGGGTAATCCGCTTAGTTGGGGTTATACCCGCCTGTCCATATAATCTGTCTCTCATTTTAATGTGATCACGTTTACATGATAGGTTGTCTGCCAGACCGGTTAACCCTCCCAGCCGGGGTCAAATTTTGCCATGTAAATGTTTTAAGGTCGGGTAACCCGCCCAGCCGGGTTTGAAGAGCGAGGAGAGACGGCCGTATTTGTAGACTTTGTATTTGTATTTGTATCCAAAGTCAAGTCTCTCTTTGTACAAGTATGTTTTGAAATGTGTAACCTAGCACTGACGTTAACCAAGTATTTTACTTACAGCCCTGTGCAAACGGACGCAACTTTGTAGACCAACAACTCCCAACACTGTTGGATGTTACATGTTCCGTCCGTTTGCACACCTGCCTACTGCATGTTATTGTGTGTTGTTGAAAGTTGTTGCGCAAAATTTGAAACTTGTCAAACTTTTGAGTCAACAACTGCCAACATTTCCTCCGTTCCGTGATCGCCGAAGCGTAGCGCAACAATGTTTGATCCGTTGCACAGCTCTCCCAACATTCTTGGGGCTTCGTACGTGCATTACATACGCTCACCAAAGTCTTATGGGTTTTATCCTTCACACGATGCACTGTAGCTCCCAACATTGCTGGGAGTTGTTGCATCCGTTTGTACACCACTACCAACACGGACGCAACAGCTCCCAACAATGTTGGGAGTTGTTGCGTTCGTTTGCACGTAGCTTTATTAATACCAAAACTCGAAATTCCCAACAGTTGAGACAACTCAGGCATTCCTTGAATTATGAAAACGTTTGTACAAAATATCCCATCCCCGGCAGCCCTTGGAGCAATCAGCCTGGAAAATACCC
>CALNXK010000161.1:1277500-1279336 GCA_942486035.1 Porites lobata
GAAAATTTTAGTTTCCCTTTCTGTATAAAAAATGGCCTTACCTGGGAAGACAAATGTTAAAATTAAGCTTGAGAAAATCGTAAGGAATTTATACGATATGCTTGAAAATGGTACATGAACGGAACGGTCATGTGGAAATTTTTTAGCCCTCGTCCGGTTATAGAAAAATTGTAGGCAATATTTGCTTCTCCGAACAGATATTGTACCGGAAAAAGAGTTGTTGGGTGTTCCCACTTAGTTTACGCCGTGGAAAATTCGCCTTCCATCTAAAATTAGACACATCAAAATATATAATATAATCTAATATAACACTAGTCGATCGTTTACCAGCCTGCGAGCAAGCTCTCCTGACGCTCTTGTGGCGGGTGGGAAAAGGAAGGTGAACGGGCAAGGGCCAATTCAAAAACACAACACGTTCACAATCAGCAAATGTTTTACTATTAACGACCCATAAAAGTAAATTCCCACAAAGAGCGAAAAAATAATAGTTACAATACAGAAAAACTACTTTAAGGTGACTGCCGAAGTGAGATTAATGAAAACGATGAAAACGAAGTTGCTTACCAAATGCTGAGGATGATACGGCTGGTGGTCAGGGCCACCGAGGAAAAAAATCTACTTCCACTAATGCTGTTGCACTAGTAGACGCATAAACTGGTAAAAAATAAGTGCGAGATAACAAACTATAACGAAATTTACATACAGCACGTAACAAAGGAGCGTAATTAACAAAATACCGGAGAGCGAAAAGAAAAAGAATACACGATAACAAGTAAGTGAGAAAACGAAAAACAAAAGGAAAAAATTTGCCCTAACATCCTGGGGGGTTTGACTGAATTTAACTGATTCAGCAAAATAAATACGAGGAAAATTTAAAACTAGGAGTCCGCCAATTAGAACCTGGTCATTTGAATCAGTCTCTAAAACTCTCAAGTTTCGATAAACACAGTTTTAGACAGCTTCCTCCAGCAAACATTGCTTAGAAATTGGTCTAGTTAGAGTAGAGTTCTTCGTCTTAATTTCTGCCACTCGGACTTTACCGTCTCGTCCTGGAAAAGTCTTGATAACACGGTCAAAAACCAACATCCTCGCGGGAGTGTTATCCACAACAAGAACTACATCTCCGATCTTTAAGTTGTCTTTCTCGCATATCCACTTCAGCGTTGTTGCAGAGTTGGGATGTACATGTACTCTCGTATCCATCTTTTCCTAAAACAATCAGCCAGAAATTGCGCTCTTCTCCATTGCTTCCTTCTGTAAAGATCTCGCGGTAATGTCCTCGTGACATTATACATGTAGCTTTTAATTTGATCCTTAAATATTTATTCCTCAGAACTTTTATTAAGAATCCTAGTAGCAGGAAAAGGTAACATTACCGGAGAATATTTTGAATGAGGCTCAACGTGTGAATAAAAAATATTCATAAGCTACTGAAAAGTTAATCGGAGAATTCTGCATAAGCAAATGGAGAATTCTCCAATCTCTGATGCCTGATGAACACGCTGATTCCTTTTACAGCGAAATTCATTGCATCGCGTTGTGTATTTTGCAAAATTCGAAGGAATTTTGGGTTTTCTGTTCCATCATCTTAGTGGACCTCTTTAGGAAAACACATGTTTACTTGCATGAGTTCAAAAGGTCCTGGTGGTTTTATTTGTGATTGGTGCCCAGGATTTCGGTCTGTTTTGTTTGTTTCATGTTTCGCTGTTCTTCGCTATGTGATTGTCCTGTTTCAGGCAGTAGTCGACTAGTTAAGTTTGTTCGTAGTTTTACTGATCATTCTTATTCTTGTCACTTGTAAGAATAAAGCAACATCTGCCCTCTTCCTTCCTTCGA